>JAQBSW010003029.1:0-90815 GCA_029291075.1 Eudiplozoon nipponicum
TGAGATTATAAATGTTCAGATATTGCTTGAAGTCTGTGGCAAATGTGATGTATCGTTAAAATTAAAAAAAAAAACTTCCAAGAATGTGATCCCAATGTGCAAACATGGTCGCGGAAATTTCTAACCAGCAGTTGAAGAGATCCCAATAATGATGAAAACAATCGACATGATGAATATTTTTTTGCATTTTTGTGCAATATTTCGTTTATACTTGTTGGCTTCACATAGATCTCTTAGGTCGTTTATGCGTGTGTGTCGTCTAGCCGAGACTTAATTATCCGTAACTCTGCAGTCAAAGAGTTCAATTGTGCAGGAATTACTCTTTAGGAATTTTCCAATCCGTCAAAAGCCATTGTTCAACTCAACACAAACACTTTATTCTTAATCAATTATTTAGAGGAGTTTTCTGGTATAAAGCGCGTCTATTTAGTAAAAACATACGAATATTTATTATATTATATTCACTTTCACGGATAGAATTCTGCTTCCATCATTTTGCTGACTGCTTCATCATATTTCATGCACTTCTGCAGTGAATTTTTGTTGTATTCACATCATCTCTAGAGAACTTACTTTGAGCGTTCTTGGTCTCAAAAGTAGCTATTGCTACACCTTCGCTCCGCATTAGGAGTCTGCTTTGGCATCCTATATAAAAGATCAACTGAAACGGCTCGTGGTCGGTCGGGCATGTTAGCGAAAACGGTATTTTGCTCTGCGTCCACACTTTCCACATGATACGTAACATCATTGACAGCCTGTAGTGCCACACGGACTCGACCTTCGCGACCATGACATAGTCGCCGACCCTTAGGCAAGTGCGTTTATTTATTTAGTTCGTGCTTTTTGGCATCGAGAGGCATATAATTTAATTTTGAAAATCGATCGTTTTAACCCATTTTCTAATGAAATCAAGTCCCAATAGGAGCGTTTGAGTTTTTATTACAACAAAAGAAATAATGTAAATATCTTTATTTATTAATAATTTATTTTTGCATTTTCCCGCAGCCACAAACGACGCGCCCGATGCCCGATACAATGTTGTTCTCGTAGGTTTTACGTTGCTTATAGGTAAAGTCATTAATAATTCCGACACATCAGCTCTCGGGTTTAATTGTAATATTACTGGCTGTCCTTTAAAGATTTATAAATATTTAACTTTAATAAAAATCCTGGCGTATGGCAACGTTTCCAACAATTCTTTTTCTTCCAAGGTCTTCTGATTTTGTACACGTTTTAGTGTGCTCTGCTTGTCTCCTCTCGTTCTAAGAATTACAGCCTCCAAACGATTTATATTTTGGACATGATCCCAACTATCATTATTGGTGAGATGATGAACCTTATTTTCCCAATAAACTGGTCATTATCTAGGAGAACAATACTAATTTTGCTGCCATTTTGGCGATTGATACCTCGCAACTGGTATTTTTATAAATTGACCTTGCGTTCAGGCCAATAGATGTCGCCGTCCTTCCCGGACTCGTTGATTATGCCTTCAAGAACTCCAATAAAATATGTCGCCCCTGCCGGATGTTGTAATGGGACCCGTACGTAGTGTCGCAACACCCAATGTACTGGTCAACATGGCTGAACTTTGTCGAGCTTAAGTCCTTTCTTTTAGGCCTCCTTGCGCGCCTGATATTACGCCATATCTCGTAGGATCCAGCACCATAAAGATGATGGTCTCATGCGGTTGCAACCCGCGCAAAGTCTCAGTTAGCTTTAACAACCACCGCCTCATACATGCTATAGAATCAGGGGGCATTCACCCGGTAGAGGTTTGTGACTGTACAATTTTGAAAATACTTCATAAAACGTGGTTCGGAAGCAATCCAACAATCATATTTTATATTCTCCATACGTCTTGTCGACAGGAAATTTTAATCAAAATGCAATTGTCCGGTCAACTAATTTTTGGCTAGCCACGCGCACAATAGTTGCTTCTAATGAAAATTCTTGCTCTCGAACAGAGGCTTCAAATTATTCGCACCTCAACTGTGGCCTTTCCACATCCCAAGGTGCAAGCATGAGCTCAAATTCTGATGATGGTAGTCGAAAACCTGGTGATTTGGTTTAAAACATCGGCATATGTTTGCCTGTTGCCTCGCGGGCTCGGTCGCCATTGCTGACTTCACCTATATTAGTTGGGTCGATTTTGCGGATTTCCTCAGAATTTATTATAAGTGTGTTGTCCAGCCAAGACATAATTAGCCCTATTTCCGCAGTCAAAGAGTTCTTTTGTGCAGAAAATACTCCTAATAAGTTTTCCAATCCGTCAGATGCTTTTCTTCAACTCAACACAAATGCTTTATTTTAATCAATTATTTATAGAAGTTTTCTCGTATAAAGCGCGTTCATTTAGTAAAAAAATAGAAACATTTATAATCTATAATTCACTTCTGCGGCTTAAAGGCTACTTCCACTATTGTGCTGACTGCTTCATCTTAATTCGTTCACTACTTCGTAGACTTGCTGTTGTATTCATGTCAGCCCTAGATAAGACATATGGAGCGTTCTCGACCTTTAAGGTGGCTGTTTCTAAAATACTGACAATATATATGTAATAAAGAAAAATTTGTTAAGCTAGTGTCATTTTATTTTGATATGAGTATAAAAACGATAAATGCTTCCAAATATTTAATTGTTTCTTTGTTAGTAATCTTTGGCATAAGTATACGTAAGGGGTAACATATATGTAGAATTATCAAGGAAATAGCAGAAAATCAGGTTAACATTTATATGTTGCTTTTTTGCAGATCAAAATGATGCATTATATCAATATAGCACTATGCGAAAATCTATTTTCACATTCAATCACATAAGTTACAAAGGATAATATATAAAAGGTAGTTTTTCAGACAGAACAGTTTATTGATGTTTAAGTGGCTGGGTAATTGCCTCGAGCGGCTATCTCAAAGTAGTGCTTCAATATTTGAAAACTGGCCATAGTAGAATATAATGTGTCAACAATTTCAAAAAGTAACACTACACTCATAAAATTAACAGATAATTTTTTCATTCGAAATAAAATCGAAATAATGAAGAAGTAACCAAGGAGGTTATATAGTGAGAAAACAACTATCGTATTTTTATCAATCGGATAACTATTGGTAGAAGGTCCTTTGGATCAACCAAAAAAATAAACAAATTAATATAACCAAATTTAAAACATAAGAACACTGAAGTTTCACTACAGTGTTTTGTTAATTAAACTACGGTTTGAAAAGTTTCGTGAATACGTCAGAAGTATATCATTTTAGAGAAGAAACACTAGACACATTGTGGAATATCTTGATTTTTAAAACAATTTTACACAAAATATTTGAAATTGGTCATTGTAGTTTCGTTAGCAAGCAACTCGACTGTAATGTCCGTTGTTCAAATAGAAAATAAAGATTATAAATGGACTTGCATATTTAAATGAAAGAATACTAAATAATGGCAAAGGCACACAAACATTTGAACACTGTACACACACAATGAATTCGCGAGTCTGTACTCAATTCATCTGCAAATATACTTTATTTATTAAACTACGAATAAATGATATATCGATAGCCTGCTTCCGTAAAATGCAACTAATTTTCATTGCTCGTTTGACTAAGGTAAATAAATCCCGCCGATCCAAAGTGTGAATAACTAAATAACATTTTCTGCAATTGCGAAAGTGTTCTCTTCATTACCTGCTGCGTTAAAAATAAAATGTAAGTTAGAATTAGTCGGCGAGCTTTACGCAATTTTCACTCTTGGCAACGAATTAATGCGCACAATCAAGAGTTTTGGGCTGTGCGGTAGCAACGAAATTATCTCTAACGTTTAAAATGAGCGGGCGATTTTTGTTAAAAAATAATACGTTTTATATGAGGCAACTGAGCAGTGATTGCTTTTATAATTCGTCGAGTAACTATTTCTGAATGTGTATTTGTTTTAATAGAGGAGAATAGCAAATTTAATCCTTGCTCTTACTCTTCTTTGAATGAACGTTTGTACGCAATGTTTCCATTTAAAAACCTTTTGTGACAATAAGGCTGTTCGGAGTTCTAAATTAACTTTATAATATGTCATTTATTTAAATCAAAGTTACGATCTTGATATAAACACCTGACCCATTATGTATATATATATATATATATATATATATTTCACTATGAACTAATAATTTTATAATCTATAAAAGCAAATTCATCAAGTACTCCGGTTTCCTCCATATTGTGAACTCATCACGTACTGTCCAATTATTGCCGCGGACAGGGCTCGAACCTGGACACATCTGCTTCAGAATCTAGGCTTTAACCACTGTGCCACCCTACCGGATACTGAACACAATTTTGTAATTATGTACTAAAGACTATTTTTTGTTAGCTTTAACTTAAGATGCATAAGTTTAGGCCTAAAGGGCCAACTAACAACCAATATTCTGTCATTCTATAATAGACACTACGCTACCTGGGGACGTGGAATTTAATATAACATTCCTATAATTAAATGAACATTGTTTGCGCGGGTGGTGACAACAATTAATTTAATCAAGGCTGCGATCTTGATATAAACACATGACCCATTATGTACATACATTTGTCAGTATAAACTAGGCATTGTGTAATGTAGAAAAGGCAATTAGCCCAATAGACCGGTAGCCTCCTTATTGTGAACTAATCAAGTACTGTCCAAAGTTTTTCACGGACAGGACTCGAACCTGGTCACGTCTGTTTTGGAATCAGTGCATTAACCACTGACGTACCCTGCCGCATAATAAACACAGTTTTCAGTTATGTAATGAATAGCAAAATACCAGAATTACTTCAAAAATGATAACGTGGAAAAGCTTATAAAATAAACAAAGATTGTAAATTAAACGTTACAAATGACGCATACCCTCATCGTCTGAAAGAGAGCGACGTACATGCTAACTAGCTTGCTTCTCCTGATATACTCGGTTAGAACAGGTTTAAAAAACTTTGTTTGATGACTCTAACAGGCTTTTTAATAATTTTAATAGTAAGGCATAATTATGCACCCGCAATATTTGAATCAATAATAATTTTTCAAGTTACGACAGAAAGATTTCAAACTGTCAATTTCTCTATGTCAAATTTTAGTGTGTGGATATTTTAAAGAACAGTAGACATGCAATTTAGTACCATTGCCGAAGACAAATTTTAAATGAATGAAAAATTATTCAATAAACCAGTAAATCTAATTAATTTCATTTGTTTATACTTGAAACACCCCGGCTGAAAGTAAATGCCGTACGACGTTACAAAAGATGTTAAGAGCCGTGGAGGCTGAGATACAGTTACTGTTGGTGGCCCTTATTAGGACCGTTAATTGAGTTCTCCGGCAAATGTCGAGAAAGGTAGGTAGTGTAGAAGTATCTAGAAGTACTCCTAGACACTTAAGGCCGGCTCTGTTTGACTGGCTGGTGTTCGTTTGTTGTGGCGTCGAAACCAAAGAGAGGGTTGCTGTGTCTTGTTAAAGATCTGCGACAACACCGTGGTGACTAGCACATGTAGAGGCCGAATAAATAGATGATCGATCCGTTTTGCTACTTGTGAAGCAACAGGATTGGCGTGACAGTAAATCCCAGTGACTAGGTGATACAGCGTAAATAATGCTTGTTCAGAAGTCTGCGTGGGCAAACGGTCAATATGAGGCGGGACAGCAAGCACACGTAGTGCACAGCAGAAATCAAACGTGTCAATGAAAAGCATGGCAAATACACCATGCTTATTTAAATTTGAAAACGAAAGCTCGTACGCCATTGGTTAACAGAAAATTTCGCTTGATTTAATTTGCGTCGCGTAATTTAAATTTGAAATTCATTTACGCAATGTCGGCGAATTGTTCTGAGCCGTTACAATACATTTGCTTAATTTGTCTGTATAATGGTATGAAGTATTGAAGTATTAAATACAACTTTTGGCCAGGTCTTACAATACTGGTGCGTTGCATTTACGGTGATGAACAGAAATTAACCTATCGTTTATTTCTTAGAAAAAGGATCGTTTTAAAAAAGTTATGATGTTGATGATGCACATCAAAACAATTGTAAATAATAAAACGGATATACTAAAACCGGACAGTGTTAAAATAAAATTTGCTACTGTGAGAATCATATCTTTAGTTATTGTCAAGATTTATCAGAGAATTGTCACAATGGAGATGTGGCAACCAACTAACACTTGTTCACATCACCCTCTCTATCTATACAAAATAAGATCTAAAGTCCGCCTCAAGCGAACTTCTATTCTTTGAGCATTTATTAGTTTATGAGAATGGCGCTAAGCCGAACAATCTATGAAAAGCTTACTGTTTTGAGGCCGCGCACGGGGTTTGTCTTGACGTATGATGTTCTAGCACAAGTTTGTAACGCTTTGCTTTCAGGCGTGAATCTATTTGTTGTGTCGTCTGGACGTTCACTCGGAAATTGTGTTAACTGAGCAGATTTGACTTTATCTGACGTTTCATTGTCATCTTTTGTAGTGATCGGCCAGTTATTTGAGGCAGTTAATCTGCCATCAGAGTAGATAAAGTTGTCCGCTTTACAATTGCTGCTATCGTCTCGCTGTTTCAAGTTGTTGTGAGATGCTTCTAGTTGAACTTCATTTTCACCGATTTCGTCGCAAAGTGGCACTGTATTCATACCACCAAAACTGTGGCTTTGTTTTTCTAGATCAAAATGATTTGCAAATTCGTCGTCAAGAGTATCGGAAACGCCGACAATCACAGATGCTAGACCATTGGTGCGATGTTGCCTACTAACCGACCGTCGCCTATTTCCACAAGTGCACTGAATTCGTAGCGACTATTTAATAAGAACAATTTTATATCAGATTAAATGTGATTATCGATTTATAAATTCGAAATATTACATTTATAAATAAAATCTGAATGTTTTAACCTTTTTAATGTTTTAGTTTTTAGTGTAATATTATACAAATTTCTTCCAAGAGGAAAATATTTAAAACAAAAGGTATAGCGGCTTTAATTTTTTTTTAAATTAAGCAAACAACATAACAAAGAAAATCAAATGACGTATTAAATAAACAAAATAAAGTAAAGGCAAAAATGTATAAAACATAGGATTTATACAAACCTTTCTGTGATTTGATGTAAGAGGATCAGAGATCATTCGAAGTAGAGTCTGACGTCTCAAACGCGTCAAAGTGTTTCCCATTCGATTTCCAACACCCAAATCCTCTGAAGTTACACGTATTCTCTCCATTTCACTTTGATCAGCTACGGGCTGCTTTGAATCATTAATGCCGCATACTGAATTTTCTGTATATATCAACTGCTTGTAATTCGTGCTACCATTTTCATGACAAGCCAGGCTGGAGTTAACCTTGTTAGTTTCATTACCTTCATCACAGATTTTGATGTTATTCACATCCTCCTTGTTATCTTTATTTTTGATAATAGTAGGGATGTTGGGCATATTCGAAGTATTTGAGCTGAATCCCCCCAGCAGTCGTATGCCACCAATATCGACGCATTCGTTGTTCAGGTTAAAACCAGCTTCTTCTCGGTCATCTGCTATAAGTAAAAATTATAAATAAGTAGGGCGTGTGCAATAAATTTGTTCATTACACTAAAAGAACAAGAACGAAGACAAATCACAAAACAACTTTGTCAGGCAAGAATAAACGACCTAATTAGTATAATAATTAAATACTACGAGTTTCAAATAAAAAGTTATTTCAAACATAGAATTTTAAAACGTGCAAATGATTTGGCACTACTAGGCAATAGTTCACTTGAGCTTGAGACCACCTAAATGCAAATTATTCATGGTACGCATGTCATTTATAACTAGATCCGATAGCGTTTATTTTTTCTTTAGTCACAAATTTGATTTACCATCCAAGTTTAACAAGAATTCAGCCAAAAGTTACAAGTCTTCGTAAAGATTTAAAAATCATTCTGAAAAAAATTATTATAGCTCATCAAACCATTAACATTGGCAAAATTATAAGAACTCTGGTCAGAAGCAAGGAAAATCCTTTCACAAATGCCAGATAGGTAACTGCACACGAACACTGAATATTACTTGGAAAGAATAACAAACATATATTGGAAGTCTTAAGTAAGCCTGAAGCAGAGAAATGGCGAATAATTGTTAAATTGCATTTTTTTATATCCTAAAAGCAAAATCTATTAAATATGCGTGGGAGGTTTCAATATTTTTTTAAATTGCTGAAGTATGCCCAGTTTTCTCTGGACACTGCAAGTTAAAGAGCTGTTTTCTTCACATCATAGTTGTTTTCCGTCAGTTCTATCGACCTATATGAGTAAGTAGACAAATTTTGCATTTAGTTGAACGATGCAAATAATTGGAGCTTGACATTAATGATCGTTTCTATGTAATTTCTAATGAAGGAAAATGTGATACTTTGTAAAACCTGGACAATATATCCGTACAAAATTTGTGTGTTAAAGCCGATTCTAGCCATTTTTTATTACGAAAAACAGCCTCAAATTTAAATGTCACATAATACGATCAAACAGAACTTTAAAGGCTAAAGTGATTAGTTGAAATTTAAACGCTAAATGAAACTCAAATGTCGAGTAAGATTCTGCAATTGCGAAAAATATTATTGAAGCCATGCACATGTTTACCAGACAGTGCTTTTGCGTAACTTAGTAAATGAATTATAATCTCAGTAAACTATATAATTATAGCCGATTATTGCAAAAAGAAGAAGCATGTTCATGCATTAAGCCTGATTTAGAGGTGATACAAATAAGCAATTAGACGTTCTTTTACCTCGCCTAATTTCACCGTTTTGGTTTTCTGCTGGTTTTGCCTTCTGTGTAAATGTAAAAATATTTTAATTTATCGATAACTGAAAAGATAACAAGAAATTTGGATCTTCTCCATTTGGCATTTTTTGTTTTCGTCTATTCCCATAATAATGAGTCAATGTAATGGATGAAATCTCTTTCTTCAAAAATAAATACTTGATGTATATTAATTTTGTCTAAAATAATAAGGAAAGTGACTTTGTATGTGGTTATATAATCACCTACTACAGAATAAATCTAGACACTGTTGTCAGAATTAGCGTATTTCATATAATGATTTTAGTATATTTTGTATTAAAATTGAATCGCTTAGTGTTTCTACATTATTTTGTCAAATTTATATTGAATTTAGGGCTCAATATCCGCTACTGTTAATAAGAAACCAAACGCAAAGCACATGCCTCAATACTATTGTGTGATTCTCATACGTTGATTTTGGCATTTTTTCTGATTATGCATTACAAATAGCGGTACACTATGCCTAATAAGTAACAATATTTGTGTTTATTCTTTGTAAATAACGAAATTTATTACTTCAATGAATTTTTATGAAACAAATATTGAGTTTTTTTAATTTTGACAAATAATATTAAAATATGCTAAATTCGCCGTGTAATCAGAGTCGAAATGAATTGATAAAACGGCCAAATTTAGGGTAATTTATTGAGATGCTTACAAAGGACACATTTATTTCGTTCCGAAGAAACAAATTTCTTTTAATCTTATAAATTTTAAATATTAAATATTAGAGTAAAAAAAGTTCAAACGTAATGTAACTTACTGCCAAATCTAGAAATAGGAGGTGTACAGATATCCTCTGCCGCACGATTGATCGTTGGCAAATTGCTTCTCTGCTCAAAACTGGAATTTTGAGGGCTTCTTTGTCGGGAAATGCCATCACTCGGAGGTGGCAAGACCATATCAGAGACTAACTGTGCAACCATTGGACTAGCGTGACTATGTGAATACTTGGGACACACATTGTTCGTCTGCGAGAGATTGGTCGATCTAAAATTATGTGCACAGCCGCCGTTTGCTGATTCCATTCCCATGAATGGTAAAGATCTTCCGAAAATATTAGGTGAACCGCCCTATTTAGATCACCAAAAACAAGAAACAGAAACGGATAAACAAACTGCGCAACACATAAATTTTTCATGCAATAATAGTTCTAAGTAACTTTAAATTGTTGAAAATTGAAGAAATCTTGTTTTTTTTATTATTTGGTGCTTCAGTTTTATTTAATATAGAATTAAAATTTTTTAAGGGTTAGTCATTTAATGTAAGAAATATATTTTACCGACTTTATGTAAAGCGGGACAAAATAACGACTTATTTGACAAAATGATAATTTATTTTTATTTTATGAAAAAAAACAGTAATTTTATTGAAAAAACGATATAAATAATATGATCAAAATGCGAGATCCAGAAACATAGCATAGGTTAATGTGTTTTAAAACAGCCAAATCTTGATAAAAAAATAAAAAATTGAACCTATTTTCTTCTAATTTAAAATATTTTCTATAAATAAAAACAAAAGTGAAACATTCGTAGATTACATTAAAAATACAGGCATTCCTATTGGATCATCATCTTATTGTTATATTCGTCATAAAACCAACTGTTCAATTACTGACAATAAAAAGTTTTTTTAATGTTTCCATTTCTTTTGTTCCAGTTAATAAAATTAAATTAATATTTTTGTTGCACACTTCCTTATGACCTAATAAAAGCATTTTTTAAAAATTTATCGGTAGTTTAAAAACAATTTCAATGATTTGTTCATTCTTAACACAAAAACGCCTACATCAAAAGGTCTTGATAAAAACCCTTGAAATTACTAAACGCACTGAGCAAAATTTGCGCTTAATTAAGAAAAATTGTTCTTTTCAAAATCTAGTTAAAGAGATTATCAGAAAATTTTGCACTTTAAAAAGTAATTATATGGTTAATTTGGACAAAATATATAGTAATAAATTACAACTGTTACCATTTCTTTTGTGGATGCGACCATTGACATTATTTGTGGCAGACATGCTCCGGTTGGTGCTAGGCGCGGATGAGTTACAGGTGTGCTGTGAACACCCATGTGCCAGTCTTTTTTAATGCGAGAATTATTAGGCCGAACTGTTGGTGTCCCACTACAGAAGTTTTTCCCCATGTTTTGGCATAGACCTGGAGCATCCAGATGGTTTACATTTGTTGTTTTTGCAGTTTCTAACTTACTGATGTTAAAATGATTATGAGAGTCCGCTATTATGTCTTCATTATCAGCTTGCTTCAATTCAGATTCCAAAATTTTTGGGGCTTGGTTTGTTTGGTTCTTCGTGCCTATTTCGTTTCTCTCTTTCACGTCCTCATTCTCTTTATCAGCTTGGCTACCAGAATTAATGATGCATTGCTTGCTATTCGACTGATTTTCATTTTCCTTTAAAAAAATTATATACAATAAAAACCAAATAAACTCGCTTTTATAAAAAATAAAAATCTGGATGTTTTGTAAACATTTAAAAATAAGAAACAAAATAAAAGATGGGTCCTAATAAACCTTATGAAATTTTCATACATATAATATTTTAACAAACATATACATATCAAGAAAAATTATATTGTGGCCAGTTATAGTTTTGGAGGCATTTAAATGCAATGACCAAAATAGTTCAGAGAAACGCTTGAAATGTAAAGTCGCATTTTTCCAATAATGATTTGTATGACTTAAAGGTTATTTTAATTAAATTTATAAATCGAACGGATTGTGCAAAGAGTCTAACTTTGAACAAGTTTTGATAACATAATTTATTTTTTTCTAATAAAATGAATGAAGTTCTAAGCGTTGGATAGTAGAGAAAGTTAAATCATTAAAAATGAACCAAAAATTTTAAAAATGGACGTATAAAAATGTTAATTAATCCAAAAATAAATAATCTAGTAATGCAGCTTGCTTCATTAGTTTGGTTTTGTAAACTCGTGAGAATGGACCAACTGAAAAGGCTGCAGTTAATTGGTCAAACTGACTGGGTGCCCCGTTTCCACAATATGATGGGAAATAGCTGATTTTCCTGACTTTGCCAATCTTTTTTAATCAATTTTTGCGATAAATGTAATTGGATTTTATTGATCAATTTCTCCTTCTTACGTCCAGTATATATATATATATATATATATATATATATATATAAAAGTTTCTGTATAAAAAAGAAATAAATCTTTTGAAAGATATAAGGTTTTTTAGGTTGAGTTTTAAAATACATATAAACATTGTAATAACAGATTGGGGATGGTTAGTTAGAACTTTGTCTCAAAATGGATGCCATATGAAATCCACCTACAAGGGAAAAAACTAACCGAGATACATTAGTTAGTATATGATTGAAAATTGTGTGTAATGTGCGACGGGGTGACTCAGTGGTTAGAGCTTCAGATTTCGAAGAAGACGTGACCAGGTTCGAGCCCTGTCCGCAGCAAATTCCGACCAGTATATGATGAGTTCCCAAAAAAGACGAACCGGTCTACTGGATGAATTGTCTTTTTTACACTATAAAATTCTTAGTTTATACAGACATATGCAAGTACTTAATGGGTAAGGAGTTTTTTCCAAGTTCACAACCTTGATTATAGTAAATAACCATAAATATAAAACAAATTTTTATAATATGGAAATTATATATATAATAATTAAAATAAATTGTTAAAAATATAATGCAAATTTGAAAAAAAAGATAATCATATATACAAATATATACAAATGTGTTCTCCAAATAAACATGTATAATATCTGCATAATTCTTTTTAAACGTTTAAATATATATATATATATGTATATATATATATATATATATATATATATATATACATATATTATTTTATATATGCATACTTATAATACATTCAATGTGTTCTTCAAATATGCACATCAATATATTATGTAGCCTTAATATTAATAATAAATATAATATAATTAATATATGCAAGAGTGACGTATATCAATAATAAGCCTACTTAATACGTGTATTTATGTAATTTATTTTCTAAATAAAGAAATATCTATAATAAAAAATAATAGTTTCTAAAATTCTGTATGGAAGTGCTTTATGTGCCTCTAAATGTATACGTATAGAATATTTAGTGTTGAAGTTAAATATGTATAGTGTATTTTAGATGTAAATATATTGTTCTATTGTTTTATTAAATATATTTTTATATAATGTATATGATTTTCTAAGTTATGGGCCGTAGCCATAGAAATTCCGGCCTGAAGATCGGCGGGCAGAAGCTTGTCAGTTCCGGAATGGTAGCTGGTACCTTGCCGGAGCTAAATTGGGCACAGCCATCACCTTGTTTCATGTGAAGCCTCGAGTTTTGTCTAACTGCGCGGTAAATTTTATTGTTAAATGTGTACTGGCTGAATAAGAGCAAGCGTGCGAGACGTGAAGGGAAAGTTGCGACCGCTGAAGGAAACTTTGTCCATTGGAATTTGGGAAGATAGTGCTTATCAGCCTTGGTTGGCCGACTATCTAGGAGAATAGCGACTCCGAAGACAAACCATCCTCACTATGATTGGGCAACCTGGTGTTCTTTTACAGTTCACATATAACAACGAAACACTTATGTGGTTATATGACAGTGAAACATTAGTCACTTTTGGCTTTTGTATAGCTCTGCATGATCATGATCTACATACATTTATGTATTATACACATACTGTATTATATTTACAATATATATATATATATATATATATATATATATTGTGTTATAATCTGAATGTAATATATTTTTATATGCGCACATGAGAAATATTCATGATAATTTTAAATTATATATATATATATATATATAAAATTTAAAAAAAAACAATTTATGTACATAATATATATGATATAACATTAAAATAAAAAAGCAAGAACTTCGTTTTAAAACAAATAGTTCTTGTGCACAATCCAATATGAAAAATTTTGTTTAAATAGAACTTAACGGTATTTCTAAGTAATACGCAAAATATATTTGATGCCCGGAGTTTACAAAAAGACAACACAGCGTCATTTTTAGCACAAGAAGCGCTGTTATTTGTGAAATATACTGTCTCGTACAAAATTATATCAAAATAAACTATATATCGTTCTCAATTTACTTCAATAGCTCTACAGTATTGACTAGTAAACAAATAAATTTTGGCTAGCATAGATCTGGAAAATGTTTATTTATTTAAGTAGCCATTGAATAGAGAAGAATGCTCGCAAATCGCACTCAAATAAAAACTGAAATGCGTGTATTGTGTGTCGAATTTTTTATATGATACGACATGTTTCATCATCGATCTATCTGCAGAACTTTATTTTTTTCGTACTATTTGGGCTGGTCTGTAATTCGGCAAGCGTTAAATAAATCATCAGCTGTATATTTCTAAATAAGAATTCACTAAACATATTTGATCATGTGAAACGTGCGAGGCACTAACAAAGTGCTTTGCAATTTTGGTTAAGGATAGGTGTAGGAACATGATTCCCTATTTGGAGTCTGTTTCAATAAATAGGTGATTTGGAGAAATAGGCAAAATTGTCAACTTTA
Source organism: Eudiplozoon nipponicum (assembly GCA_029291075.1). Taxonomy (NCBI): domain Eukaryota; kingdom Metazoa; phylum Platyhelminthes; class Monogenea; order Mazocraeidea; family Diplozoidae; genus Eudiplozoon; species Eudiplozoon nipponicum. The sequence continues at coordinate 14,373 of JAQBSW010003029.1, forward strand.
TTGTGATCTCGCGTTACTGGGGAGCCATTTAGGTATTTAAAATCGATAACATTTGTTTACTAGTATCTATTTTGTGAATTATTTAATTACTTAAATCAAGTTATTGAGTTCAAAATAAACAAGAATCCAATTCGCTCAACATAAAAAAACTATCGTGAATCAAACGTACTACGCGTTTCGACCTTGCATGATCATCATCGGAGCACGACGGCAAACTGACTAGCAAAGATCAAATCGCAATTCATATATAAGTTATGGAAAATCCTTTATGCAGCTCTCATATATAATAGTTTCACAGACAGTGTACTTGAAGGTAAATGTCAGCTGAACAATAACTGGTTTCAGTTTTCGTCACATTTACAAAAGTCACACATTTGAACAATCATTGATTGCGCGGATCGGGACAACAGTTCTTCAAATCTAATTTGCGGTTTTTAAATAAACCTTAATCCTATTATATGTATCCATTACTACAACGGAGAAACTACCGTCAGTCACAAGTACTTACGTGTATGTGAGACTTCATGTGTTGAGGAACGCGTAACTGAGTTTCCATAATTTATATATGAACTGCGGCGCGATCCACGGTATTATGTTCCCCGGTGTTTTCTGAAGATAACTATTGGAGGTCGAAATTTCAAATAGTTTGTGAATATATATATATATATATATATATATATATTTGAAAACCAAGATACAAAAATTAAGTAATGCATCAGCAAAAAGGAACTGATAAAATTTTTATAGTATTTGAGCGTTTAAATCTAGGATCTCTCAAACTGTTTCGGTGTGCAAATTTAAGTTCAGACAGTAGATTGACATTTAAATCTTTCATTAGGAATGATTTTGAAATTTTTAATTGCAATGACTGAATTGCGCCTTTGCAAACACCAATAATGAATTTCAATATATGCGAAGTAGACTTGCAACACAGTTAAGTGTTTTAAATTTGTTAGTTAATTCTCCGTTGATGCATTAATAAAACTGCCTAGGAAGCGAAACTTTACAGTTCTTAGAGGTGCAGAACGGCGGCTAATTTATAATTTGGAATAAAATTTAAATCGGACAAAAAATCCATTTTCCTCGTCCATTTGGCTTTTGCAAATGATCTATTGCCACTTTAATGTATGGTCAGCTGTTTCGAATTAATATCGCTCTAAAGACAGATTGATGATTACAGCACTAGCTAGCAGATATTGCTGGACGCCAAGATTTTTTTTCAATAGGAATAGATCCTTATAAATCATTTTAATTAATAAATTCCCGCTTACTAAGGTTCTTGAGCCTTATTAAATCTTACAGTGAATTTTCTAATTGTGTTTTGTTACAAGAAAATGAATTTTGGGCCATTATTGCAACAATTCTGCAAATGAATAGGAAATAAATTAATTGTAACAAATAACTTTGATTCGTTGGTTTAACAGGGCTTATATCTTAGCTCCTGAATGATGTCTCCTTTATGCATATACTTCGGCACAGATGCTTTGATACTTGCAAAGCATAGAGTTTGATAATGATGCGACATAGTAATAATTTTAAGTTTAAAGCTGAGAATCTATCATCAAAAGCCTAAAAGATAACATACATTTCAAGCAATAACAAATTGGGCACATTAGGTCCTTTATTGTGTTTTTTGGATTCAAGAAGCTGCGCGATCGCATCGGTAAAATCCTTGATGTCACACAGAATTTGAAGTTAGATTGATTGTTACTTTAATAGTTTTTCTTGATTATCATCACTTCTCTTCTACGTATAAATCAAGTAAAACTTGGAAAGCTTTAAGTATTAAGATAATGAGTTTAAATGAAACTGCTCAAAAATAAATTATAGCAGGCTAATATCTTAGACCTCTCTCTGACGTACAGGATACAGGAACGCTTTTATCTATTTTGCACAAATTTTTAAGTTTTCTGAGTAAAATGAGCGTAACTTATTATCAATCAAGTGTCCTCATATACCTTGCAACAGAAATTGATGTGCATATGGTAAAGAAGAAAAAATATTTTCTCTATTATCATGAGGGCTTGGTTACTCATTCTACCATAGTTTAGGCTAATGTCTAGAGGATGAGAGGATGTGTTATAGGCGCACTAAACATACAAAATATTTTGTAGCAAAAGCGGTTGGTGATAGAGCGTATGCATTTGTTTGTAAAATAACAAAGAAGTACGCTTGATTTAACAATAATTGATTGCGCGTGTGGTGGTAAATATTATTTAAATCAAGTTTGCGTGCTTGAAGTAAACAAAAATCCCATTGTATTTAAGCAGTCGTAGTTTTTTAAGTTGTTCGGCGACTGGTTAAATAAAATGGGATTGGTGTTTACTTCAAGCTCGCAAACTTGATTAAAAGAAAAGTATACTTAATGCCTCATCCATACTCTTTTCTATTTAGATAAATGACTAATACTAGACATTATTGATTACCATAATTTATTGATTCTTAATTTGACCAGTTTTTTTACACTCAGCGAACGTAAAAACAACTATGCCACCTTTCCCCTAATCGTAAGTTATTCTCTGTTGTTTTTATGATGGCGCGAGACCAGGCCAAATAGATGATTAGGAGATGGGTCTTCATCAGCTACTGACTGATTGAAAAAAATATGTTAGACAACTCCAGCGGCGGAAATGAAAGTTTAAATGTTTATTAATTCTTAATCAGCAACACACGAATAAAAACGAACAAGTCCGCGTATTTAATGTGTATAGCGATTTGATTGATACATCTTTAAATCAGTATATATAAATTTTATTATCTTGTTTATTATCTTATTTAGTAATTAAAATATTGAACATAGTCTAAAAAATTTGCAAGTTTTCATAATAAAACCAAATAATGGAGCTGAGTGTGAGTTCGATATTAGTTTTGATATTATGGAGGATTTGGAAGGAATGTACAATGAAATATTATAAAATAATTTCCCAATTTTTAAAAGCCTCTCCTTGAAAACCGTAGGAACCGTTAAACCCGCTGACGCTGGTCTTAAAATTTAAACTAGGAAATTAAATTTTTAAAAAACATTTGCACATTTTCCTGGACTCTCGATACCTTCGTAAAATCGAATTTCAGTTTTATTTTTGGTGAAGCATTTTCTTCAAATTTATGATCCCCATCCTCATTGTTTACATCCATTGTGTCTTTTACTCCATTTTCCAGTCTTTCATTATCCATTTCTATTTTTTCTTTTTCTTCTGCTTCATATTGACCGTTCACTGCATTATCTCCAGTAATCTTAAATGAGAAAAAATAAAATTCATTTGAAAGTTTGGAAAACACCTCTAACAAATATACCTTTTCTCTAAATCGAGTTTGCACGCTTCAAATTAACACCAATCCCTTTGTATTAACTCAGTCTTTGAACAACATATATACAGTACCGTCAGTTACACGTACTGACGCGTTTTGACTTTCCATGATGATCATCGCAAACTGACTACCAAGATCATACCGCAATATATATATATATATATATATAAATATGGAAAGCAAAATTAGATATGCGGCTCTCAAATCTAGTAGTCTCGCATACACTGTGCTTGACCGGAAATTTAGATTGAACAGTTGCTTTGCAGTCTCTATCTATCTAATTTTTCTATACTTATATATATGCATTTCGGTTCGATCCATGCTAGACAGTTTGCCGTCTTACTCTGATGATGATCATGGAAAAGCGAAATGCGTCAGTACATGTGACTGACGGTAGTATTGGAATGTTGTTCGACGATTGGTTAAATTCAAAGGTATTAGTATTTCTTTTAAGTTTGCAAACATTTGAAAAAAAATTGTTTAATACTTCGAGCATATGTCGGAACACTATTGACAAAAGAATTCATAAACGTGTGGCAAAAATGCAAGATTTTAATATTATAATATACTATTGTTCGTTTGATACTTCGTGCCGCTTTCCTGAGAAGTATAGTGCATTTCATTTAAATGCTAATGCTAATTAAAGAATTTAAGCTTTGGATAAGCACAAATCCAAATGTACATACGCAGTAGTATTTATATATATACTGTAAAATTTAGATAATAATATTGGTAAATTTGTTTTGAAATATATTAAAAAGCAAACGAAAGTTAGGTCTACGTTAATCTTTACTTTGCAAGCTGATTAAATTATACGTACAAAGGAGTTCACCAATAGTTCTTGTAAAAGAGAAATAAGAAAAATCATATATTATTATGATAAAAAATAAGGACTACGTAGGTAGTTATGGTTGTCTGTAGGATAGAATTAGTATATTGGAAATTCAAGATCCCGTAGAACTTTATACAACAATTCATCAAAATTACGAACTGGAATTGTTTAAATGTGGTTCGTAGGTATTTGTATCTATTGTTAAATCAACAATAAATATGATCCATACGAAAGCCGTTAAAGAAGCCCAAAAACTTCAGAATAAGTAGGATATTTTATTTGTAATACAAAATGAACAATAAATATTATATTTAAATATGTCTCTACCATAGACATTATTGAAAAGCAACGGTGATTAATCTGTATTTAAATGACGCATTTTACAACAATGAACAGGATGCTGAAAATTTATATGAAAATGAACACACGCACAATCACGCAATCACACACACACAATTAACCTGTTTATATATAAATGATGTATAAAAATATTTTACTTATTTAGTTCCAAGACTGCATACGTCTTTTTTTGCTACACACAATACTTGGAAATCCATTTGTTTTAAGTGGAATTTGCAGAAAACAATTGTCTAGATATTGCAAAATTGGCCTCCGTCTTGCCAACCCTATTGAGTTCAAAATGCTCTTTGATTTGCTTCTTCAGTAATTGGCTGTTCCGAACTATATAGCGCACTGAGCAACTGTTTCATATGTAATTACAAACTAATAACGACTGAGATATCCGGTAGATTAAATTTCATATTTCTATTTAACAGGCATTTTATTATATAAAAATCATCATTATTTTAGGTTCTTGTTATTGTTTTAATTTTATCAAATGCGTTCCATCTATAACAAAAATTAATAAATATAATCGTTTGGATAAAATGGCGTGCTTTGATTGCGTTATACAGACCTGCTTTTAATAGACTTATTTTTCAAAAAACATTTCATATATTACTTTAAATTACTTATACAATAAATAGATAAATTAAAAATTTTTATGTAATTTTGAATTTCGTAGGACGCCATTAACATAATGAGAGATCAATCAATAAATTTCAATTTTATGCAGTTATACTAAACCGTGTCAAATAAAAGATTTTAGTATGGTCTTTTGGAAAATGGTTATTTTTTCGAAGGTTCAGCAATTTATGCTTCTCAACTAAGTACAAGCGATTAGGACGTTTTTAAAACATTTAATATAGTAAGAAATCAATTCCAAAAAGAATATTACTTGACTAGGTAGACAATGAGATATCAGCTTCCAAAACATGTGCAAGTGTGCATCCCTCAATCGAGATTGTTGCGTTCAAGATGGCTGCTAATCGATTGGTTACGAATGTGGTTTTCAGAGAAAATGAAAGAAATTTACGAAAGACTTATTTGATGACGAGCAATTCTTGAACTCTATTTCAGATAAACATGACTTGTTTAATTTCATATAGGCGCGTCGAATTCTATCAGCAAACCAGGAAGAATTATTATCGCCTGAATTCAATGTTTTGTATCGTTCGTGGTCACAAAACTGTTTACAAGCATCCCTGTTAAATATACTATAGATATCGGCTCTAAATTGTGATATGAATTACAATAAATATTTCCCATACCTAAGAATCAGTTAATAATTCTCAAAAACTTAATCTCCAAATATGTTTATTTAATATTTCAGCAAGTCGATGGAATCTGGTCGACTACCCTCTGTTTGCAGGATCTATCTGGAAACATTAAAACTGCAACCCTAATTAACAAATACTTCAATATAAATCTGTGTTTTAATGAAAATTATATAATCCTTAATGCAATGTAGAAATAAATGGCACTCTTAAAGATTTTAATAGCATTGAGCATGATCTTCAGTTTTCTTACTCTTGGAAAAACGCCCAATCTGATGTAATGCTATTGAGACAGGAAGACAGTTAATTAAAAAGGAAACTGTTTATAAAGTGGTATGGATTAGATAGTAGATCCATAATGGCAATACCATTCCAATTTCCGCAAAAAAATTCACAACTTATTTATGGGAATAAATAAATTCTGTCCTGAAGAACATTAATTCTAGGAAAGGGCGGAGCTCAAAATAAGTTAACCAGAAAATGGGCATCTAAAAAGATTTATTAAAGCAAATATCAACTGTTAACAATAAAATAGTGTTGAAAAATTTTCCAAACAATGTTTAATATTTGTTATTTTTTCTTTATTTAGAGACGTTCTATCTAAAATTATTAGACAAGAAATAAATAAAATAGTGACTTTTCGGATGCAACCTACAAAATTACTTGTTCATATAATGAACGACTGTTAAACTTTAGTTTTTTGGATACGCTGTCTTCAATATAACAGATAAATATAGCTTATTGATACACACTAAATAGATGATCAGTTCTCTGTATAGTTCAGGATTGCCGATTAATAAAGTTTTGAATTAAGACGAATTTTAGACTAAACAAATGTGGCAAAGAGAAAAACATTTATGCGACAGCTGAATACATTATTTATAAATATTACACTTCAAAGAATACAGATTTACGTTTATTGCTTAAAAAGGAACTACGTTCTGCGAAAGCTGCAAATCGCAACATCCCTCTCCCGCTATTAAATAAACAGAAGATTGTACACGAATTTATTTTAGACTGGTTATTTGTGAGTATGTATGTTTGCGAAAATATGTGTGATTTCCGCTTTCCGTTGTAAAATTCATGTATCTAAACAGGCATAATCTCATTTGCTTTTTAAAATGTACTATAGGAAGTACCAGATATTGCGTTCTAGTTTAGTTTAGCTCAATGCGAGTGACCCAAATTTGAATAAAGTTATGCTTCAGTGAATAAAATAGTTCTTGTTAAACTATTTTAATTAGACACAATCAAATCTGCTTGACAATCACAATATCTATAAGCAGTTCATAATAGTTAACTTCACAGAACTATTTTCTTATTTAAAATATGATATTGTTTAATGAGTAAAAATAATGTACAACGGTCTTGTGAATCAATCATAATAAAATACAAGGATGTCTGAACACATAATATTAAGTAAATATATAAATTAAAATCAACAAAGACACAACTAATTGACAACATTGGGAAGTGCAATAAATAACTAAAATGATTGTTCATTATGTAATAGAACCAGTAAATTTACTGTCATGCAGAGATCCAATCGCACATGGATGTATGGTTTAGAAATGATTAATAAACCTGGTAAGCAATCAAAAGTTGTTCTTTGTATAAAGAAATTAATAAAAAGTAAAACGGCTATGTTCCTGTGCACTAAAGTAAGAAAATAATCATGCTTGCTACATAATAATGAATTAATTAATAAATTATCACAGAGTAATAGATTGGTAAGCATGAATGTGATATCAATTAAAATCAATATGACGGTGCGTAAACACTGGAATGTGTTTGATTTTATCATTAGAAAAGATTAAAAGGAAGTAAAATAACGCTTAAGCACTCAATAAAGATGGTGATCATGTATAAATTTTTCCAATTATTTGACCTTATTTAATACATTTTTTAATTTTGGTGTCCCATTGGTACAACCATTTTCGGCTTTAATATTAATCATCTTTGTAAAATACCAACAAAATATTTTATATTACCCGCGATTAAGCTCAATGTTTATAATTGACTCTTGGATGAAAGATTGGTAGTTTGGAATCATAGTGATGAATATATAGTAAATTTTAGAAACATAAATAATCCTATAGGTAAATTTGAATTTGCAACTGTAAATGAGGCATTGAATGTTGACGTTTCGGAATGCCAAATTACTTACAGACAGTCCTACTGCGGAAAATAGATGTATAGATCAAAGATAAATACTCTGAAATTCACCCGTGCCTGACAAGATTTTTTATTTTAAATTAAATTACATTTATAATCGTATGAAGATCCCAAATAAAATATAGAGCTATTGAATTAATCGGAATTTGAGAAAAAAATACACGCTAACAATTAACTCCTTAAATTGATAGAACTAACAATGTTAGGTCTCATATTAAGATATAATATTAATTCAATGTACGTAAAATCAGACAAAGCGAAGCTGGAAATTCATGGTATTACCAGAGCACTAAAGAAGTAGAATAGGAAGACCAATAGCTTTCAAGAAATCCCAAACAATTTTGAGAAAATATCTTATAATTTTAAGAAATCTTTTAAACAAAAGCAAGAACACTGCACCCTTTTACTCATAAGGAGTCTATGAAAATTCTCGCAATGTTCATTATCTCAGGTACTAAATGGGGACGGAATTAAATTAATGTAAAGGAGGAACATACAACATGTAGGTATCGATCTGATAATAGATATAATCTTGCACGTCGTCCAGTAGAAATCGGATTTGGAATTAACCGGAAAAGTTAACGATACATTCCTATAGGCTTTCGCTAAAAAACTACATATATGATAAAGTAATCTATTACAATTAATTAGAGATTTGGCTCTAGGAATGCGTAAACGGTGCAAATATTGCATAGATTCAATGGAATATGACGTTAACTAATGGTTTGACATAAAGTCTGAGTAAAACAGAATTAAAAACAACTTTCAGCCAACGGTTAAAAATAATTTATAATGATTATCTAATATGTGCCATAATAGTTTAATAATTGATAATAAAATTTAAGATTAATTAGGCCATTATTCATAATCTTAGACTTCCTTATTTATTTTCATTTGTGCTTCTATTAACTTAGTGCCTATATTTCTTGAGATAATTACACCAAAAAATTTAATATTTATATTATTTACCAGACTAAAGCCTTATTCTAAGAACATAAATCATCGATTGACCTTCATTTATTTTCATTTCTTACACTGACTGGGGCTTAAACATTGATTATGAATAAAAGCATTCTGTCAATAATTGAAAATAGGCCCGTATGTATAATGACCCAATGTATCAATAGATTATATTATACGTTACTTGATTTCGCATAATAACATTGACGTTAACTAAAACGTAAAGAGCGCGAAACTCCTGCGTACAAACAGATATTCCTTTTACTCAAATTAATATTTAAATTCGCCATTTTTGACAAAATATCCATATTTATATTTATACACACACAAAACTGCAGGTATTAAGAGATTTAAAATAGGTTCCGCTAGAAGAAAAAGCTAATCAGAAAAATATAAAGAGGAATAGGACCTCAAATTGCGTTTAGAATACGACACGGGTGGCGCAATGCATAAAGTCACAGACTCGGTAGCAATTAGGCCTAGGTTCGTATCTCATCCGCGGGAAATACTGGCCAGTACTTGAAAAGTACCCAATAAGGACGAAAGTGGTCTACTAGACGAATGGCAATATTTGGTTTATACTGACAATATATATATATATATATATATATATATATATATATATATATATATATATATAAAAACATTTTTCCTTCACCCCATAATATTTTATCGACTGGTTACGAATCACAAAACAAAGCAACTATTTACTAGCATGCAGGTAAGTCCAAACACCCTTTATACCAGAATCAACAGATATTCGATCGGATTGGCAAAAACACGGATGAATAAAATGCAGCTTTACATACGGTATCACAACCATTGATAACAGAGACAAAAATTTCATAACAATATGTGTGTTCAACATTACAATCTGCACACGGTGTGCTGTTTCCATTGGGTCAGAAATAAATAAGGAACAAGGCGAAACAAAGGTGACACTCGGGAAAAAACATTGGTACACGTAAGAGCCAACGGTGCGAACAAATGGTTGACTCTCAATCCCTCAATACGAGAATGACCAGATTTCAGACATCACATTTTAATACAGCGATAAACAACTTTACTTAGTAAAAAGAGACACACACACAGAGACATATACATATACACTTATTAAGCAGCCCAAACAAGAAAACGAAGAAAAACCGTGTCAAACTAATTGCTATCCAGATAATAAATTGAAAACCTTATATGTATTTAAATGAAAAGTTGTAAATTAACATCTAGTAGACTAAATAAATGGCCATTATCCTCTTTACTATTAGGTTTTTTTCTTTCTAATAAGAAATATGCCATATATTCACATATATCTTTATTCATTTATATATATATATATACCGTATATATATATATATATATATATATATATATATATATATATATATATATATATATAAACTGTATTAAATAGACTGTAAAATATGATGTACTCTTGCTAAGGTAACATTGAGCGATAGCAAACACTGGCGATTTAAATAATTCTGAAAATGACGACTACATCGAATGGTTTGCACTAGTATAAAGAATCTATATTTAATGAATAGCTATCTTAATTTTCTGCATCCCAGTCCATCAGTTGTTTCGGCATTAATGATAAAGACAATTCTTAATTGTAAAGCTCGAGAATAACTAATAACATATTCTAATAAAGCAAAGATAATAAATTTTTTTATTAACCTCAGCTTTTCGCTTTATCTCGGCTTCTAGTTTACGAAGAAGCTCCTCATGCTGAGACTGTCGATTTTTATTGAAATTCTGTTCAAAGCTAATTCCGGCCGCGTTCACACGTCGAACATGTTTGCGACGCAGTTTTATCCTTCCGCTCGCCTTTACTTTATCGCCATTGCCTTGTTTAATTTTGCCAGGATAATCGTGTGACGTCTGACTATTGCCACCATCTTTTTCTAAGTGAACTTTTGATGTGTTATCACCTTTGCTTTCATTAATGCATTCATGCAGGTCCTCCTTGCTAACATCATCGAAGCCGCTTTCATTATTCTCAAATTCGTCATAGTCTTCATCATCGTCACTAGTCTCATCTGCAGAGCAATGATCCTGATTTAAGAGGTTCTTTTTTGCATCGTCAGAATTGATTGTCTTTCCTACATTTTTTTCAATGTTAAAGAAAAACATTCTTTTAAAAAATTTTCAATGTAAATTTTTAGAAATTTAATGTCAAACAATTATAGTATTTATGCCGTTTTTAACAGCATACTTGTATGAGAGAGAAGAAAAATATTTTACCAAAATGCATTTAAAATATCTTTCAATCTTAGAATTTGCTCTAAAAAATTTGAAATTATGTTCGTAATAAAGTAACAAAACATGCATAGTGAAGTGCCAATATGCATGAAAAAGTTATTTTTATTAATCAAAGTACAAACCGGGAGTTCTAACTGAGAATTAATTAATGAATTAATCACTAACAAGCTTTACGTTAGTTTTTGAAGGAATGCGGAGTGTGGGCGTCATAGTGAAGCATGTCACGATTTGTGTTCGTGTTTTGTCACTTTGCACTATAAGTCTCGTAAAGATTCGATTGATCGCCATTTGCAAGTGCGAATTGAATGCGCCTTCACTATGTCTGGTAGCTGATTCGGCCTCCGAAGATTTCTACATCGTTCATACTAATCACTGGTAATGAGTTTCAATCCTATCTTCGCCGAAAGGCATCATTTAGATATGGAATTTTCAATATCATCACCAGGCCTCTAATCACACATAAACAGTACATTACTCAAAGATTAAAGCAAATGCGGTAACTTTGTTCCGAAACTGTCCTCTTTATATAATTTTAATCTTTTGACTAATTCATGATTTTAAACAAAGTATTGGTCTCATTAACTTAATTATATGAATGCATATACCTTGAACACATGAAAACACGCATTCAACAACTATATACATATATATATATATATATATATATATATATATATATATATATATATATAGTAGAAGTCAGCAACTTATACAACTATCCACTTCTAAATGTATATCTATATCTTTCACACCTTATATAAATTTAGCAAATGCACATATATACATGTAGAACTCTATAAATTATGTATATTTATAAATAAATGTAAGCAACAGTGTGCTTTTTATATATCTATAACCACAACTTATAGAAAACAATAAATATCAACGTTAATAGAATTTACATACACACACACACATATATATATATATATATATATATATATATATATGTGTGTGTATATATATATAAGCAACAGTGTAAGTCAAATGTCTCTAATCACAATATGGTCTATAAACAACTATATTTATATTTTATTAATTATTACATATTTATATATATAATTCATGTTTTTAAAATTTTAATCTACTTATTTATTTATTTTTAATTATTATATTTATATATATTTATATTTATATAAATATATAACAAATACTACTCCAAGCGTTACGTTACGACTTCGCACACCACGTGTATTTTGGATCTAAAGTGTTTCAGCTTCATTCATAATTTGTTAGGTTATTTTCGCATTTAAAGAATATTTTAGCAGATACATTTACGAAATATTTTTCATATCTGTAAAAAGGTCACAATTTGCGAATGTGTACTCAGCATTTGAGTAAAAACAAGTTACTGTACATCCAATGTCCTATAACTCTTATAAGAAACTGCTTGCCTGACCATTACACATATGCTGAATTATATATTTACTGTACCATTGTCCATAAAATATTTTTTATTGTTTCTTTAAATACATGGGTCGGATTTTGATTATATATTTCTAATCAAGATAAACTTTATGTTGCATCAGATAACAAAAACAGTTCATTCAGCAGATTGTCTCCGAAAATTTTGTGAATTGTTCAATTACTACCATGAATTTATCGTGGAGGAGACACGAACCTCGGTATATTTCCTTCAGAGTCAACGACTCTAGCCACTATGTCACCTGTGGCAATAGGTACACAGACATTTTTGCGATCAGACATATGTGCATATAAAAATATATTAGCTGTACATAGTAAAAGTTACATATGAAAGCAAATAGAGTCATTGTTCTAGACCATTGCATTGTTGATTGTTTTAGACAGGACTAACGCAGATAAAAACAGAACTCGAAATCAGCTGGCTAAGCGCCATACACCAAGTTTTTGCGCATTGCATAAGGAGCAACAAGACCAGCATTTGATTCAAGGCTGTACATTTATGTTTAAGTTTGGTATCAACGATGTTCATGGTGTAAAACTACAAAACTCTGTATGGCAAGATGGAGATTGTTTGAAAGTAACCACAGCAGAAATCATAGAGAAAAAAATAAATCAACACATGCTCTAAAAACGAGAATCAGGACAGTGGGAATGAACAGTACGACTCTACACCGAATAGCCTTGAGTCCGATTTCTAACTCAACTGGCACGCACTGAGCAGTTTGGCAACAAGGATGAATACACATTCATTTAAGTAGAATGAAATTTTTTAATGCAATTTATGATTTCAATAAAAGTATATTTAGTTAAATAATCTTAAAATGCATCAATTGAATGCTAGTTACTTAATTGGCATGGGAATTAACCTAAAGTTACAGATCGCATTTAGCTACTTGACAAAACAGTAGCAAATAATACTGACGAAGATTAGGTCGTATCTGATTTTCAATGGTTAGTATGAACGATGTTTAAGCCTTCGAAAGAAAGGGAAGAATTTTTACCCAGCCTAGAAGAAGACAAACTCGATGCGTACTAGGGAAATGGGGATCAATTGATCTTTGCGAACTGATAGTGCAATGAACTACTTGATTAACTGACTTTGACTTAGACTCATGCTTAGTTATATATATATATATATATATATAGAGAGAGAGAGAGATAGAGATAGAGAGAGGCAAAAGAGAACGATACGATTCCTGATATGATTTTATTATATATTATTTTATGCTGTCTGTAGAAAAAAAACATCGCATAAAGAAGCAGACAAAATTCATCAAGCAGATTGTTTTTGTCCTTACTGTGCACTTATCAACTACTTCCTAAAATCGCCGAAGTCAGGGATTTCATTTTTGGCACTGCGCTACCAAAGACGCACGAAAACATTTTTAAAGCAAAATTGCAAAATATGCAGATATGCTATACATGTTTACACCTAATCAAGGCTGAAGTAAATATTTTCTTAAAAATCTAAATTGCAAATATGAAAGTTATTCGACTATTGTTTAATGAACTTATCATTAGTTTTTAAGTAATATTATATAAATGCAAAGATTTAGGAATTTAAAAATATCATATAATTAAAATAACCGCAAAGGAAAGTCGCTTTCTCCTGTAGAAAATATTTTTAGCCATCTTTAATTATACAAGATAAACTTAATGTGCTGCATCATTATCTTAAAAAACTCTTTTCTTTCCACAGATATCTCATTATCATCAAATTTAGATATTTACTTATGAACAAACAGATGTTTTAAATAGATAAAGATACGATTCCTGCGCAGGAATAATTTTCCGACACTCGCCTATATATAATTAAATGAACATTGGTTGCAGGGGCGGTGAGAACATTTACAATTATTAAGATAGCGATCTTGATTTAAACACCTGACCGTTTGTGCACAGAGATTTGTCAGTAAGAATTGACAGTACGAGATGAGTTCCCAATAAGATCGAAACCGGTCTACTGTATAAATTTACTTTTCAACACTATAAAATTCTTAGTTTATTCTTCAGATTCATGTATACAAATGGTCAGTTGTTTAGATCAAGATTGCAACCTTCATTATAATAATAATTATTACTCCACACTCAACAAATTTTCAGTTAATTGCATAAATATTGAATTCAATACCATTTCCCATGTAGAGTGGTGTCTGTTATATAATGGCAGATTTTCGATGATTAGTTGAAAACTTGTGTATAAAGGTATGCCATATAAGCTCCATCCACAAGAAAGGTTTACAATAAAAGATTTGTTAGTATACAACTGAAAATTGTGATTGGTGTGCGACAGAGTGGCCATGTGATCGATTTAACAGTTTCAGAAGCAGACGTGCCCAATTTCGAGCCCCATCCGCGGTAAATTCTTGACAGTACGTGATGAGTTCCCGATAAGGATGAACCGGTCTATTGGAGAAATCGCCTTTTCAACACTATAAATTTGTTAGTTTATTCGGAAAATTTTATGTACACGAAGCTTCAAGTGTTTAACCCAACTAAATAATTTTCCTTGTGCAAAGGATTATGTTGCGATCAGCATTGTCGGCTTTGTTGGTCGCGATCGGCACTCAATATAGTCACAAAAGACTAAACTCTTTATTAAAAAGCTGACTTGGCGTCTAAACGTAGATTCTACCGATTAAAATAGCTGTAAAATGAAACCATCAGTATCCAGCACAAGATTCCCTCCAACTAGAAATTTCACCAGTTAACTTTAGGTTTGAAGTGCATTCCTCGAGTGCTGCGGCCATAAATTACTAATTGACGCATGAATATGCTTCGTACAGAGACAGAACCCCTTTGGTCAAATCTAATACTAGATTGCTATTCACGTGAATTATTTCTGGCTAGATTGAGAGAGGAAATCGTCTAGAAATGAGTAGCGCAAAGAATTGTCATATAGATTGTGCGGCATTATTCAAGGCGTTAATTAATAAGCCTGTCATTTCCCGCTTTGTTCGTCGCGGTAATGACAAAAAAATTCTTGTATATTTTACGTGGAAATCTTTCGTTTCTGATTAGATCGATACCGATAAATTAAAATGGAATACGACTAAATATTTTTTGATTAAATTCAGCTGATGCTTTAGTTAAATATTTTAATTTTTATTCGACATATTATCATAAAACCACTGATATACTCTTGTTACTCATTAAAACATATCTGGCTCTTAAGCGCATTGTAGTTGACGATTAAGTTACCCGTTTGCGGATCAAGAAGCAACACATGTGTCAGACCGACATTCTGCAATTGCTTAGCTAGTATATTGTATGCCTCTACTGCACCGTCCTCTTTTAGAGCTGAAAGACGTGCCTCCGCCAGTTGGATAATATCATCGTCGTCAAGATCTCCGTCTTCGAACGTTGTTCCATCACAGCTGGTGAATGTCGGAAGAGCATCTATGGATCGATTGTCTCCAGCTAAAACAGAAGCTATCGCCAATTCCGCCTCATCTTCAGTTTCAGCTTCATTCTCGTCTTCCTCGTCGATCTCCACAAATCTTGCCTCTGCGTTGCTACTGTTTTCTGCATTACAGTGAAGAATAACAAATGTTATTAATCTTGTTCTTAAATTCATGTTTTATTTAGTTAATTATTTAGATTTAATAGATCGAAAATTTACATGAACCACCATTTATAAGATTTATTTGACTTACCATATATAAATAAGAATATATACATTTGGATGGCTAATTTCTTTTTAAAAGGCAATATACTTATTAAAACATATACATATCGCAGTCAACATCGTGCTAAATCATTTATCTTCAGGCAATGATTTAGAATAATAACTTTTTGTTAAGAGCATCAGACTTTGAAATTTTTGCCTTGAATACTCGTGTTTGCTTTAAGGAAAGAGCATATGCATTTCTAAGCACTTTGAGGGATTAGAACCAATAGATAATTTAACGATTACTGTGAACATATCATATTCTAGGGCAGACGCATGTTCTACGTCCTTGATTCCAGTCATTACCAATAAACGGCATAACTTGAAAAATCTACTTAAACGTTACTCAATTTTGGTTAGACAAACTGACCAACTGACAGTTAATTTAAAAAATCTATAATACACATTAAACCTAAATTATGAGATGGACTGAAAATTTAATGTGAGAAAATACTTTAATCAGTCATATTATATACGTTAAAATGTTATAGTTTTCATTAAAAGAAACTTTTAAAGAGCTATGGTAAAAATGACTAAACTTTGGGAGCATTCAGCCAGTTTAATAGCTGGCCTGTATACAACTGAGTAGCTGACTCGTTCCGAGTAACATGGTCTAACAAGTAGTTTCATTTTTTAAATTTAAATAATTTGTGGAACTAGACGAAATCTGGCGAGCGAAGTGATTTGTAGATAAATTATGCACAGTCCAATTTTTTTATGCGGTTACTACGATTTTAAGTAGGCATCTATAAATGACCGTATTGGTAAATAATTTGTTTCCATTATTGAGTTTACTTGATTAAACACGAAACAAGGCACAAATTCGCATTGTTAATTTTAAGATAAACAGCTGTTATTTCAACTAGAATTAACGTCACGAAAATCACATATATTATTACAATATTCAAATTATTATAATTAACAATAATATTAATATTATATATATATATATATATATATATATATATATATATATATATATAATAATAAATTGTGTTATACTGTCGAATTATTCTTGGTCAAATTTCAGATTGAATTAAACCTTCACTATTCTGACTTTGACCCCTCCACCTGCTCGTAATTAACCTTCTGTGAGATGCTGTTAGCACACTATTTTCTCTTTAAATTAATCAATTACTACTATTTTATTTTCTATTTTTGCTTTATAAAATTATATATACTACATCGCCGCGTTCTATTACAATTTCGATATTTCATTCGAATATTTCTATTTAACTTTTAATTTGTATAATTAATTTTTTTTAAATCGTCAAATTCGAATAATTTTTGCGATTATTCTTTCTGAATTGCAGTATATATACTCTTATCAATTTCACAATATTCGATAGTGCTGCAGACAGAGCTGTAAATTATCATGGCTTCTATCAAAAACCACACTTGCACACGCATACAGACACACTTGTGAGCAAACATATATATTTTATGCAATTATGTATTAGGTGTTGCGCATCTACTAAGAAATTATTTCAATTATGACCAGAAGGATAAACTAAAGGCAGAATACAAAGTTTTTTGTACCTAAACATATTTTAATTCAAAGGGAACCGGAAGAATATAACTCAGTCATGCAAAGTTAAATGTAATACTTACTGGCGATTGATTAATAAAAGCCCGCACGACACCATATACTTACAATATACTTGGTCAAATATTGTATAATATGTATAGGGAATAGCCCGGCTGCTACTGATATTTCGCCAATAAGCATGACACGTGTGTACATGAAATTATGCCTCTTGTTCAAGCTGAATTTCGTATATACTTAAAATCGTATTTTAAATATCTTTTTAGGAGGTGTACAATATCGAGTTTGTTATGTTATATATATATATATATATATATATATATATATATATATATATATATATAAACAAGTACATATGCTGTCAGTGTGACCGAATCATTTAAAAAGACAGAAAATGCAAATTATCGATTGAACATTTCTTTGAAGAAGCCATAATATCCGCGACGAAGATTTGAGCCTGTCTGCAATTAGTTGTTTCATACAACCCAATGATTACTAAAAGCATTTCGCGTAATGGATCAGATTTGAAGCTTCTTACCAAAATATACATTTTTCGCAAACTATCGCTTCAAATAATTCCATGCGACAATCGCATCATTTTTAAGCTCCAACTAACTATCCATGTTCTGTGAAATTAGCACATGGTCAAATTAAAATTCATTAAATTACACCGACATGATTTGTCTATAAATATCTCGTTGGTCTAATATTAAAATTGCACTAGGTAGCAGACGCATTTCAGATACTATATCGGTTTTTCCTTAAGTAGAAAATCCTCATCTATGGCCCCAATTGCTGCGGCCAGGTTTTAAGCTACGAGTAAATTGTTGAATTATACATCCAAAACTCTACGACAAGCATGCAATATATTGCATCTAATTTATAGTTTAAACCCGAATTATCTAGTTTTTAGGCTAATCCACGGTTAAATCACTATTTCCCTTTATTTCCATCTAGCTATCCGAGGTATATCATAATAAAACAAAGATAATACCATTTTTTAATATGTATAGTGTAACATGTTACAAATCAGTTCATTTAAGATCAGAAGAGTAAAGGAATTGAGCATGAATGGAAAGTTTAATCTCATGTACATAGGTGCTTTGTGCTTATGGGCGATTTATCTGTAGGAGCCGGTTTTAAGCACTATACCCACTATATATTTTTATGAATAATGTGGGAGAATTGAACGGTCCAATCCCGTATGCGAATGTGTAAACCTGCAGTAGTGGAGCTAACTTTATATAAAGATTTCAGCATTGTAATGTCAAAGTCAGTTCACTATATATAATATACATCGATTCTGTAAAATGTACATATACAATGGCTGTCAAATTTCAAGCCAGTACATGGTACCGACAAAAAAGATTCCAGGATTTGCTAAATTTGACCAAAATTAGAAATTGAAATTACTTCTGAACACCCGTCACTTGAGGAAATCGATACATTCTAGTCTTGATTAATACCAGTTATCATATTTTGCGGTAATAATGAAATTATTTAATTAAATATATTATAGTTGTATATTTTTTTGTAATATTGTAATAAACTAAATTGACAGGATTTTTATACGAATACCTTGTCGCCATAGTCTAAAATTCGCACAAGATTGCAAATGCAATTTGGCTACTAGATCTGTTGTGTCTCTGTTTGTCACGACTGTTGGCGCATCCTAACATTAAATAGGGAAATCAAACTGTAACTTCTATTAAATTAATTTGATCATTTTTTACTAGCGCGATACACGAAGTTTAGTAGATAATGATAAACTTCGTCATTGAAACACTCTTCTGTTGAACAGAGCATATAGTAAACTTAAGGAAGGACAAAAAATAAGTATTTAGACACACGCTCAAATACATGTACCTCTGGTTCCGTAGTGCTCGCTAACGTTGTGATGGCTATTACTCGAATCAGCATCGTTGATACTGCAAAAACTCGTTCCCTTTCCACTGTCGCTTTGGCCCGGGATTCGCACATTTGTTTCAGCATCTGCGGTTTGTTCGATTCTGTTCTCCATTTCCTTGTTTTTCCTAAGCTCAGTGGTTAAATTTTCTGTTGTAGTAAGCTCAACCTAAAAAATGAATTTCAATTATAATTAAGGTATAAATAAATTAACCATGAAGCATGAAATAAATAATCTGGACGCAATTATGACCAAATACCGTGGAGATTACATTTGTATTATATAAGAGCAATTACAATCCCCACCTAGAATATTTTAGAATACAGTTTATGTTTGAAATATAGTTTACAGAGTGAGTTGGTTTGAAAAACGATTTCGTAGAAACCTTATATGAAGTTGAATCTGTTACAGCTTTAATATTCATACGGATAAAAGAAATTAATGTGCAATTGCAGTAAATTATTTAGTGAAATATATAGAGGGTTTGAGGAATAGTATTGGCTTCTATTGATGTTTTGCTACTATGAATGGAACCCATACTTAGATGAAATTATACGGTTTCTCATGCTGAGATTGTCCAATTTGTTTAAATATATCTGAAATAAATTTTATCAGGTAGGCCACGAATACAAAAATAAGCTCAAATCTCTGGTTAGTTATCACTCATCAACTCACAGTTTAGGAGCTCCTAGTGGATTTACTTATTTTTCATGATTTCTTTTCCGAATATATCATCAGAAGTAATCTCATAATTACTCAAACGGGTAGCAAAGAAAATCGAAGACATAATGCAATTAACTGTTAATTATACACATACTATTTTTAAAAAATCATATAAATGACGTTTTTCATTAACCTGTCAGCATTTAAAATTATATTCTATACAACCCTATATACACATACCTATACATACATAGAAACGTATGCCCATATAAACCTTTATACCACTATTTACCAAAGTCAATGCATATCTAAGCTTTGCTAGTTTACCAGGAATACTCGATAAACATAGTTATAAAATCAGGCGACGAATCATGTTTTGACGAGTCAGTCAGTGAAATAAATCATTTTAGGATTACTTATATATATATATATATATATACATATATATATATACATATATATATATTACATATATATATACATATATATATATATATATATAGTATATATATATATATATAGGGCATTTTCCTTCATATGGGATGTTTTGCTTCCACCAGCAATAGATTAGTCCTGCAGTTATACTTCCGTAAACTCTATAAATAAAACTGCATGTAACAGCAAATACAATGCATTAACTATACTATCTGTGTCTTTCTTCTTCTCAACAGTATTGGAGGGTTTTGAATAAATTAGAATTTTGATCTTAATGCAATAACTTATCCCTTTTGGGCACTTTCATTCATCTACTTATAAAGATAGTAATACAAGCTTTCAAATAAGCTGTAATTGCACTTTCGCCTAATATTATTTTACTAAAATAGTTTTAAAAGTTCGGGTCTCAGCAAAATCTATTCGGTCATATTTAATCTTCTTTGCAGTTTTGTTATTTTTAAGTCCGTTTAAGACAAAAAAATAAACTATTTCTAATTATAGGTGTACTGATAATGCGGAGAAATCGATAAAACTGGTCAACGCAGTCAAGTTCGATGCAAAAAAAGGCGATGAAAACTTTTGCGGGAATTTAGAATGCGAGCACCTACAATATGAGGCACCTAACGAAAACATATTTTTTTCAAGCCAGTAAGTTCGATTAAGCTGTTCATCGATGTGCAACTACCGTCATATCAAACTGTAAAACCTCAATTTCATTGTTAATAGTTCAAAGTCGAAGTATGTGTCTTAACTATACTTCTGGCCAGTCTACTGCAACATCTACTTTGCAGGAGCGGAATTGCAGTTTAGTCACTATTTTCGACGGTATCGGTCACTAAATAACTCGTAAATTAATTACACCATATGAGGAAACCCAGCACACTGTAGCACCTTTGCGAATGTTGTACTATTGGCAAAGGCTATCCTGGCATCCGCCAAGGTGTAGACACAGGCCTCCTAGAATAGAATTTTTAATGTGTGAACAATGCAATTAACGGCTGCAAATTACTGCATGTCTGTACTATATTTTTGCATTAAAAGCACAATAATTAGTTAGTTAGTTGCTGAACATCCTTTTACTATTTTATATTCCAGTTAACTGGGATTTGATCATTTTTTTAATACGCCCGAGAATTCTTCATTAGAAGTCGACTAGCCATGTCAACATAACTCTCAAAATAGTTATTGATTATGTATATACAGAAAATTTTATATTCTTAATTTTTTTTAAATTGTGATAATTTGTAGGATTTTTGGTGAATTAGCAAACACCAGTACCGCATTAGACAACAGATTCATCTCAACAGTATTTTAAACATAAAAATTAAATTTTAGTTAAGATTATTTTTAATAAAATTCTGAGATAAATATTTTTCCCTAAACATACAGAAATTCTTCATAATTTTTTTACGAAACACAGATTAATTAAACGAACATTAGTTGCATGATTGTGGACAAACATTTAACTTAATCAAGGTTTGAATCTTGAAATTAACACCTGACCGATTATGTAAATACAATTGTTAATATAAACTAGGTATTGTATAACGGGGAAAAGACAATTCATCCAGTAGACCGGTTTTGTCCTTATTGGAAACTCCTCAAGTACTGTCATTTCATAGTTTACACTGAAAGATTTACGCCATATAAGCTCCACTCAGAGGAAAGACTAAACAAAAAGCATTGGACAGTATGCAACTGACAGTTGTATGTCGTGTACAGTAGGGTGGCCCAATGGTAAGAGCATCAGTTTCTGAAGCAGACATGCCTAGGTTTGAGCCCTGTCCGCGGCAAATTTTGGACAGTGCGTGATGACTTCACAATAAAGACGAAACAGGCCTATCGGATAAACTGCCTTTTCTACAGTATGCAATACTTAGTTTATACTGAAAAATTTATGTACATGATGGATCAGTTATCTGTATCAAGAAAGAAACCTTGATTGAATGTAAGTCTTGATCAATTTTCGGCATTATTCATTTCTAATTCACATAACCCCACCTGTTTTCCACTTGCCACCTTTGACGCAATCATCGGATTCTTTTTGACTTCGTGATTAACGCCAACCTCTTCAACGACATTTCCATTAGCGTCGATGGCGTAATCCACACCCGGTATCCCGTCATAATCGCCAAGAAGCATAATTGAGGCATCGTTAGCTCCAGCGTCGCCAAACCCGCGAGCTGTCATAGTAACTGCTGGGGAGGCCAGTGTACCCACCACACGTATTTTGCTTCGCTTCCTGCAAATGCTGCGGCGCCACTGACGAAGGCTGGCCTAAAAAATAATGTCATTTTGAATAAAAAAAATAAATTACTGATTCACAGTTGGATACATTTTTATTGCTAATTTCAGAAATAATTAATTCACGACGTTATACCTAATGTGCAACAACTCGTTACTTGACAGCACTTGCTGGGAAAAGACATCGAACTAAACAATTATTAGCCTGTGCGATATTGCTAGATGAATGTATTTTAGCTGCATTTCGAAAATTTAATTTAGCCACGCTGTCACATCACTTGGAAGTGGAAAATTTATGCCAAAGAAGAGACCTACACATTTAAAACATCATTTTAAAGTTAAAAACAATACAAGCTTTGAAATTGACGCAGTCAGTTTACTCAGGACAGCTTTTAAAAAAACTGACTTATGCCATAAACACATTTTCGACAGATTTAAAATTTGATGTAAGACAAAGTGTTGTCTGAAAAATAGAAATTTATTTTTGCAATTTCTCTCAGATAAATCTATTCAGTTAAACAGTAAAGCTTTATCGTAAGCATTTTAACTCACAGAAAATTTCGGAAAATGAGAATCAAATATTATTAACTTTGTTTAAAAGGAAATAGTTTCGTGCACATTACGTTTCATTATCTATAAATATTAAAAATAATTGTTTCTTTGAAAAAATATATCTCACATGTGTGACTTGTATACCTGCCGTAAATTGTTGAATAGTCACAGAAATGGACAATATTTCACTTCCCATGAGTTTATATGAGAGCACGATGAAAAATTCTTGCATAAATATTCCAATTATTTGTTAAATAAATGAACTTCTTATACTGATTTGTAAATAAGACGCCTAACTAGTTAAATTCGGTGTATAAAACTAAGGATTTCATTGACATTTATTTAACATGAAAGACTCGAAATACTTGACATTGAATCACTAATTAGCCAGTTTCGAAGAACACTTCGAATTATTTTGCCACCCACTTAATTTTATATCCATTCGTAATTCAAAAAATATAAATTGTTTGAATCAGTGTGCATATAGATAAAATAGTTTCACCATTTAAACACAGATTTTACATGTGTTTCCTATGTAGAAGTCGGTTACTTTCATGAAATTTCGATGATATAAACGAACTGGCGAGATTTGAACAACTTTAACTGTTATTAAAACGCTCTAATGTGTAAAAATTAACAATAGTATTATGTCGCATTAGGACTTATTAATTATGTTCAAAATGGAATTGAAAAGTCAAATGATTTAAATATTGCAAATACTGTATTTAATGAGTAATTGAACGAAATAAAAGATAACCACAGCACGGGATCCTTGGACAGATGTGACTGTTACAGCAGTTAAGTATATATTAATTAGAGTTTGCCTTCAATTTTTGAGTACTCATCTTTGTTTGCAAAAAAAAATAATATCTTTAAGATAAAACTTGCAGGGAGTGAAAGGTAAACTTAAATAACATGAACAGCACTTTCCTAGCTTAAAAACATAGTTATGATTTCAAGACTAGGCACACAACGATATTTTTCTAACACTAAGAAACTCATAACGGCTTAATACAAAGTTTGGACGCAAGACTGCGCAGATAAAGGTATCAAAATTTGCTTAAATTTTATTTTTCTAATTTAAGCGATGTTTTAATGCTATAATAATTAGATAAAATTAAGCTTTTATTGAAGGGGAAGCTTGGTGTCGTAAGATGGTCAACTAAACAGATGTAAACAATAAAATGTCACACGTTTTTAGAAAAATAACCAATGAGACATTCTCCAGGTTTGCGTTTTTATTCTAAGAGTAATTTTGAGTTTCAACGTATTGTTTGCGCTATGATTAATGTCTTGGTATTGTCATATACTATACAAGTAACAAAATATTTTAAGAAAGAATCTTTACAAATTTGTAAATATCAGATATTTTAGTACAACATTTGATAAAATATTTTAACAAAGAAAATTACTGCGAAATTTAAAAAAATAGTAGCACGGATATTTTGTTAGAAGATCAAAAGTTTCACTTTGCTCCAAAATTAAACTCACTTGCGCCATGACTATCTCCTCTGCAAATGCGCTTATCACTCTCCATGCATGATGAATATCTGATTCGTTGGCCGTTTCTCTCACCACCACAAAACGTATTACGTATTTATCTTTGACCATTGCAGGAACCATGTGAAGTTCACCACTCTCGTTTATTGCCCTTATGAGACATTGAGTAAGTGAGTTTGAGCCCTATTTATGAAGGATACATGCAAGAAGTCGCACAAAGTATACATCAAACATAATATTATATTCAGTTTGTTCTTAGTTCCAGTTTTTGGTTTTGTGCAACACACAAGCGCTCAAACAAATTTTTGTAGTATAAAAAGATTCATATGCTGCTTACATGTATAGCCGTATATGAATCTAGAAAAATGACTTGAATAAAAAAATTGATCGTAATTTTTATACAAATTTCTGAGTGAAATTCATATCAATTTAAGACAGCAATTTCTTTATCCATGGGAATATCTAGCAAATTTTGACTTTCACTATTTATACATAAACGTTTAGATAAGACTAAAATTTACATTTGTCGCGATTCCTAAAATATAAATAAAAGCAAGTATACAGTATAAACGGTCGATGGTGGCGAGTATGATATAAAAAATAGTATAACTCGTTTGAAATCATGCAATAGACCCAAAACCTAAATATGATCTTCAGGTATTACGCACTATGCCGAACTAGGCTAAAAAATGCGAATATATATATATATATATATATATATATATATATATATATATATATATATGCAATTGTATATATGTGAGTACCTACCAAATTAGTTCTGAAAAGAACTAGAAAGGAATGTAAAAATCAGCATGAACGAAAGGTATAATCTCATGTATACATGCGTTTCGGAATTACTGAAGAATCAGCAGTAGAAGCTGGTAATTCAATTTACGGCAACTGTAAATTTGGTTAATAAATATGGGACAAACGAACGACAGATGCAACTTCAGCCAAAAGAAACTTAACTATGATCTTCCGGTATAACGCAGTGCACCGTTCTTTTTCGAAGTATGCGTCTATTTTATAATTGGTCAATTAAAATAAGAAATGTCAAATAATAGAGGGAGATATCCAAAACCAAAAATTATTTTTTAATTATCGGATTTAATGTTGGCATGACCCGTCAACAAATATTTTCTTCTTAAAAAATTTTACAAATGAGGCTGCATAGAGATTAACACTAAATATGCCATATAAGGAATAATGTTTTAAATCTTAGCAAATATTGTCAATCTGTTCATTATGCTACAACATTCTACATAGATAAATAACTAATAAAATATGATTCACAATAATTACGACAATTTGCGTTTTCATGGTATCTAATCATATATATATATATATATATATATATATATATATATATATATATATATATATATATATATATATATAAATTTAATAGAATATTTTGGAAAAAAATCATTTAAGTAAAAAATGTTATTATCAATAAACGTTTAAGGTATTGTACTGTAAAATAATTTACTTTATTATTTTCTTACAACAAGATAAAATATATCTAGGCAACTTTATCACTATTAAAGCATTTAAGTTAAAATGCTAATGTTGATGAATTTAAATTTGACCTCATATCCATATAAACTATATTAATTTTTTGTTAATTTTATTCATCAGTATACAAAAGATTCTCGTTAAATTTTAGAGTTAGTCATTCGTTATAATTAAAATGACATGTCTAAATAAAATTATTAAAATTATTCATTACCTTTAAGCGAAAACAGACTAAGCCCATTGTTACATTGCCAACCACTTCAAATCTTTCATCCTTTAAAACGATCTGTTCAAACAGTTTTGCAAGATTCACGTGCTTCAGGGAAAAAGGAAAAGTCAGAAGATTTAGAAATGTAAATAATTAAACTAATTTTGTTCAGCGATTAAGTTCTTAAAGAAATGAGACTAAAGTTTAAATTTTCTCAAGAAATATATGCAACGAACTGCATATGCTGCACTAAGTAAAAAAGATTTTACCCTAATAAAATTATAAAACTCTATGTTGTACACATGAACAAAAATTAGGAAGTTAAAATAGAGTATTTACTTCATTAGAATAATCGAAAAATAATTAAATACTCAAATTTCTGAATGTGAGACGAATTTCACTATTGCATTTTAATATTTAATTCCCATATATAACGAATTGAGCAAATGCATAAGCCATGAAAATGACTTTTTGGTTTAATAATCAGTGCATGATACAATTTTTTAGCAGATAATTAAAAAACGATTTCAATTCTTAATCATTTTTGTATGTTTTTCAGGAAGCTTTGATATCTATTTCTAACAGAACAAACATACACTATTAGTGTTTAAGGATCTCCACAGTATTTTAGGTACTTTAACTTCACTGGGAAACATATTATTCGGTCTTCTCTATAAATAGACTATAATAACGCGCTATGCGAGTTTGCCAAATTGACAACACTTTTATAGAAACAAAAATTCATTCTATGCCATAGTTTCGTTCACTGGAATTATAGTTATAAAACGCTTTGAATTAAAACCAAGTGAACATTCATATATCAAAATTATATCCATTTCATAATTTTATTTGATTATTACTCATAGTCGAGAGGAATAAATGGTTACTCTATATTATAAACCTAAATGTGTATTTTTCCTTATCATATGCACTTAAAATGTTACATTTTCGATTTAAACGAACCATTTTAAATTCGATTTTCTACAAAATAAAGGGACTCAATTTCGATAAAATGTGAATTTCATACAATAAGCAAAACAGGTCAGATCAATAAACAATTAAACAACTTACATTTCTAATGTAGGCTCGAAGACCTGACGCTCCATATATTCGCATAACAAACCACAGTTTTAGGGAACGAAACCTTCGACTCAATGGAATGCCCCAATGCTAAATTTGTAACCAATTAAAAAGATATGACATAATGAAAAAAATTGAAGAATTTAAAATAAATAGTTTATGTAAATCCTCTCGGTGATGTTTTGCCTACTTTGATTTTCTTAAAAATTTTAATAGCTTTTGTTTAAATCGTTAAACGTTTTTTGTCAAGCAGATATTAACTTCAATGTTTTCTGTTAGTTTAATTTAATCTTGATCTTAGCCTAACGCCAACTAAAGTCATGACAGGAAGATGGAAAATGTAAAGATTGACTAAACTTCCAGGTTATTATCAACGTTACTTCTATTAAAGACTAAATATGAGACTATAATTTAGCCATCTTAATAATAATTATGAAGACGCATTCTTTTATAGCTGCGACAATTAGTTGTGTGAAAATTCCTCAAACTCTGGAGAAGTAGCCACCAAATATATTTTCAAATTCTTAGAGGAGAATTCATGTGATACAAGCTAAAGTGGAGGTTCAAGTTAGTGATCTGTCCGCAGAGTGGTCCGTGAGTTAATTGTAGATTGGTGGCTATATAGCCCGAAATAATAATTGTGTTACTTTTGAGAATAATTATACGAAATAATAAAAAAAATGAATAATCAATTAGAATTTTTTTTAAAATAAAGAGGCAAAAAAATCGTATATATTATTTTTAAAGGTATCATTAAATAGGCACATATGTAAATACTTACCCTAAAATCGACTGCTTTACCTAACGAGCAAATATTTGTTATTAAAAAAGTACAAAAGTATAGTGTATTTAAAATTAAAAAAAAATTAATATCTGAGTATGTGTAGCTTAAATTTAGAGAAATTTTCGAAGTAATTATTTAATATGACGATTGATGATGAATAAATACATTTTGGTAAAATAAAGCAGTTAATATAAATGCAAGTCACATATAATAAAGGTATAAATGTTTGTAATTGAAACGTAAACCTAAATTTGTAAAACCAAAATGAGCTTAGATCAATTAATATTTACATAAGATGAAACCATTTGTTCATGCTGATATACCATTATAGTTGTATTTAAGCAAAATTTTTACAAGGAGCGAAATAAGTAAAACACACTTGCATAATTATTCGCTCTCTGGAACAAAGAATATATAACTAAATAATTGCCTATTTATTTATATACTTTATTGGTATATAGACATTTAAAAAAAGAAATCACGCTTGTCTAATAGACCGGTTTAGTTCACACTGAATTCTCCTTCAACTCAGGAACATTTGAATAAAACGCATGCAGCTCATGCAACACATTATGAAAACTGAACATTGCAGGAATTTTTTTAATATTAAATTCTGGGGTTCGGTCAGTATTCCCGTCATGCGGTTCCCAATGGTTATTGCTTTCATGTCAATGCTAAAACAAGCTAATCCCGATTTGTCCTTATGAGCAATTACCATCAAAAAAGAATGTTTTGTTAATTTAAAGTATTATGACAGCTGTAAATTATATATATATATATATATATATATATATATATATATATATATATATATATATATTGATATATCTCGTCGGTATAAACTTTGTAAAAGAAATATCCAACCAGTATACTAGACTGACTTTTATTATTAATATTGGGAATTCATATATATATATATATATATATATATATATATATATATATATATTCTTATAATTAGGAAAACAACACAAATAACAAAGTGGATAAGGCCATTTATTTCGTGAATACTAATCATCTCTTATACAATCATACATATTTATACATTTTGGGTTGTCAATTGGTTATGTTATCGGTGACAAATCTGACTCGTTATTACTGCTGTTTCTTGTTTTGACTAGTAGGTGAGTGTGTATGCGTTTGTGTTTGTGTTGTGTATGTGTGTTTGCATGTAAAGGTCATTCTCGCAGTATTGCGAAGTGATGTCTGAGATCTTGTCATTATTGTTTTGATAACTTGAGAGTTAGCCATTTGTGCAAATTGTTCACTGTTATCTATACAAGTGCTATTTTTCCCAGTATAGTTGATCGTTTCACCCCGCTGCGCAAGGGTGCTATTTTCGCTTGGTAACAACGCTAATGTTGATTGTCGTGTTAAACGCTCACACTCAACATTAGCGTTGTTACCAAGCAATAACACACCTTGCACAGCGGTAGCTAAATGATTAACTATACTGGGAAAAATAGCACTAATATAGCATAACACTGAAACAAATAACTAACTCAGAGTTATCAAGACTAATGCTTACTAAGATCTCAGAACATCCTCGCAATACGCTGCGAAAGACCACATGGCACACACTGCTTCCACAAACCACTACGCTCAACACTACAGTCAACAAGAAACGCAGTAATAACGAGTCAGGTTGCTCACCATTCTTCTCAATTGACAACAAATATAAATATGTATGATGTATAAGAGATGATTAGTATTCACAATAATGACCAATAACATTTCTTGTGTTATTTCTAATTAAAAATACTGTGTTAATTAAAAGGGCATGGATATAATATATATATATATATATATATATATATATATATATATATATATATATATATATATATATATATATATATATATATATATATATATATATATATATATATATATTATGCATATCACCGTTATTAGATACTTAAAATTACTTTTTGGTAATACTAATAAAATCTGATAAAATTGGAAATCCAATTTTTCATCAAGTTGATGAATAATTTAAAATAATAATAATTACTTTATTGAAGATTTCAATGAGAGAGCTACTGAAAATTTTAACAAAGCTGGTCATTTTATTTTTTAACCATAAAATAAAATTTGAATTTATAGTTTCGTTTTTGAGATTTCATTGAAAATTTACAAATCGTTAAACCGTAATTCTGATTAAATTAACTGAAACGTGAAAATAACTTTCATTTATATAAACTTTACGGCTTTTTAGCGAGTGCTATCAATGTATATTCCAGAGAGATATAACATTTGTATTTATATTCTAAATAAATATCAAATGTGTTTTGGTGCCCAAATTCAGGTTACTAAAACGATAATTTCGTGGTTTATTCAAATATTAATAGAAAACGAAGTAATATTTAATTTTAAAGTACCATTAAACACGTTAATAATTAAACCTCTTTGTATATTCATAAAAGCAGAGTATCATCCTGTGTAAGGAAAATGACATACGCAAGTCTCGTAAACAGAGATGTGTTCATATCAGAAATAAAATCATATACTCAATTCAATTTTAACTTTAACGCTCAAATAATGCATTCCTTAAAAATTAAGTCAACACCAATAGGAAATTTCTAGAATTATATATAAAATCGGAAAGATCCTAATTTCATTGAGTACCGCAAAATGATTTTTACAAATACAATGCAGTCCAAACCTATGCTTTAGTCAATTTGATGCTCATTTAGGACGAAATATAACTTAAATTGTGCATTAGAGCCTGGGTTTGCTGTAGTTCCGACAATTTCGATTGATGATCATGTCTATAACCGGAATTAATAATTACACTTTTTATGATCCCCCGTGAAGCGACTGTCGGCGAATTTTTAGTACATCTTATATTATAAAGCAAAAATATGCCAATAAATAAATAGATGAAGATATATATATATATATATATATATATATATATATATATAACAAGCGCCCGACCTAAGCATTAAATTGCTTTATCGACATGATATTTTAATGGAATGGCCATGAATCATAAAAACTAACAATTTGCTAGATTCCAGGTAAGTCCAATCACCCATTACACCACATTCAACAAACATTCGATCGGATTAGCAACAGTCTGATTAAGAAACCCAGCTGCATATACGGTATCACAACCTTTGTTAACAGCAGCAGAAATTTCAAAACAATCTGAACATTAAACACATCAATCTACACACCCAGCATTGCTAACAAGAGGACTGAACAAAATTGAGAATAAAGGCGAATGGAACACGATACTTGGGGAACAATCATACGTACATATAACAGCCAACAATGCGAATAAACTGCTGATGCCTCTCATCAATTGTTTAGCTAAGCTTCAATAATAAAATTCTGGAGGAAGTAAAATAAAAAGGCTTAATATTAATTATAGGAGCATCCTCATTGCCAGCATACGCCAAGTTTACCCCTCAATTCTTTTGTTGGCTTTAAAGTAACGCCTCAATCATACAAACTGTAAATAACGTTCATGTTGATTTATAGACTAGCTAAACGTAGAATTCCATAGACCCTCTTGAAACTTACCAGAAAAAATATGAAATAATAATATGACGATGTTTGACTTACTTGAGTATTTATGTTGCAAATATACAGGGTTAACTGTCATCGACTTTGTCAGCAATTCAGTATCTCGCACCCTAAATAATAAAAAATATCAATTAATGTTTTTACATTTAAGAAAAATTCATTAACTGAGACTAAATAACATGTTTTTAAATCTTTTTTGTACTTGAATTTTTAAAAATTTACCTAAAAAATGTACTATTTACGCGTATGCCATTGTTTACCATCTTTCTAAATGAACTCACTTGACAATAAAATTGAAGTAAAAGGCCGTGGTTTATTAGACATACACTTTAGGGCGTCTAATTATGAAACAATGTCCATCTTCTGGATCATGCAAATTGTGAATATTAAAGAAGCCGGCCAGTGAAAGTACAATCTCTAAAATCCTGAAGCAGTCATTTATTTTGACAATACATAACCTAAACTATGATAAATGCTGTAGCTTGAAATTTCTTTGAAGGTTTATTAACTTAATTTTGTCTCACTCAATACTCCATTTACTGTATCACCTCAATCAGAGCATTTAATTATGTCATTTTTATTTTGACTGATCGCATTCAGGTTTGTATAAAACAAATTATTGACGTGGGTTTTGTTTATGTTCCACATAAGGTAATTTTCTGTCAAAGCAAATCTAAAGTATGTAACCGTTGAAAATCGGTTACGCTCAGTAAAGGCAAATCGTTTATCAGTATATGTTTCCGTTTATATTAGGCGAAACCCAGTATTGCAAGAATTGATATAAATAAATCGATACATAGTCGCAACTAAGAAAATTTAAATAAGAAATAAATTTTAGCTTTGTTAAACATGTGGTAAACCAGTTTCTAGCTGTGAATGAATTAAGTGGGAAAATATTATGCGCTCTCTTAAGAAAAACGTCTTCGAGTAAATTTGTTGCTGGCGTCGTTGATTTAACAGTTTTCAGAATCTCATAATTATCATCAAAATGACAACGAGTACATGTTATTTCAATCAAATTGCCAGCTTCAAATGAACACCTCTCCCAAAGACTATAAATTTTTGTTTAGAAATATTATCTTAGAGGAGAATATTGTATACTATTAATAGAAATTTCTTACCAAAAACAGCTGCAGTCGAAGTTCGTTAAAAACCATTTGTTTGGGTTAAAATTCATAGAATAAGCATACTAAAATGCAGAGAAAAAATTTGTTGTAATTTAGTGTGCATTCAAAATATTAGGTTTAAAGTCTGCGTATTTTGCTAAAAAAGTTCAACAATATACAATTTTGGCTTTTTCATACCTGAAACGACAGATGATCAATTAAGTGCCGTAATTATGTTAATATTTAAGTTTTTTAAATATAAATCAATGGGACTATAATCGCAAGACGAAGAAATCTGACGATAATTAGGCTAGTTTATGGAAGATTTTCATAGATTTAAATCTTCACATGCTTTTTTCTAATAATCGCTGCTGTTTGCGCCGTTTGATGATGATTCATTTTTTTGAAAATATATTTTTGCGTCGAAATAGTAATCCCACATTGATCAACATTTCTCTGTTATTTTTGTTGATAGATGTTTCGATCTACGCACCCGTCTTTTTTCACAAAACATACGCGCTCCTTTTTCAACATTACACTTCTTTCTACATCACAAACTACCACAAATTTCGATCAGTTTTGCATCGATAGACCGGTATCACGATTAATATATCAGCTAATAAATATCAATAATAATTTTGGGTGAGTGTTAGATAACAAACAACGTCCTATTTTAATTCAGTTTAAGTGGTTTACATTTACATAATTTCACTGTCTTCATTCGTTTTTTATATTAATAATAATGGAGGCTAATGCTTTACCATCTACTTCAATTAGGAAAATTTCCTTTAATGACTTAATATAAGAAATACGAATTAATGAAGTGGCTAAATTCTTAGAATTATCAAATTAACACTTTAAAGATTACGTCGTTTATAGACGAGTAGTTTTTGTGTCTTTTCTTACATTTTGTGCAGTATTGAGTTAACCAAAACTGTTAAACAGTGAATACGTTTATTATGGGCCAAATTTTAACTTTCATATTACAATTTATATACAATATTTTTCTAAATGACTCTTATTTTTTAATGCTCTAATAAATTTTGAGCATTTACAATAATTATATATATATATATATATATATATATATATATATATATATATATATATATATATTACTTTGATATTTGTTCAAATTATGATAAAAACCTAGATACTTGAATTATAAAAATCAAATCAAAGGTCATTGCGTTTGGAAAAGTAATGAAGTTCATATTTTATAAACAGTCCTGGTAGTTATTTCTGTTTCTATAAATAATTTTATTAGACAACCATTGATTGCTCGGTTTAAGATTTAATTCATTTAAATTAAGGATGTGATCTTAATATAAACACATATATCCCATTATATATATATATTTTTCAGCATAAACTTATCGTTATAGAATGTAGCAAAGTTAAACTATCTAGACGACCACTGCCGCCTATAGTGCGAACACTTTAATTACTGTCCCGAAATTTTCCGTGGTCGGAGGTTGAACCAGGGTACAATTTCTTTTGATTCCGTAACTCTGTTCTACGCCAGACAAAATTACCATTTATATGCTAACTTATGTTTTTGGTTAAACATTCTTTTAGGCGTAGCGTGTGTGGCATCTCTTTAGACCTATATCTCCATATAACCACTTCTAATTTCTGATTACAGAATAGACATTGCACTGCCTGGGAAAATAAAATTATTATATTAACAGCGTTTATCGTAATATTCTATTTTAATTTATTAAGACCTGCATACATGTTGACACGCATTTTTTAATTCCGAAGGATGCTTTAAATAATCACCAATACATTAATCTTAAAATCTCGACACTTTGAATAAAATTATTGGTGCATATAGAACAGATACACAGCGGAATTTACAAGCAGACATTTAAAAATATTTTAAGCACCAATAATGAGATTTACTGCCAAAATGACTTGGTGAGGCTGAAATGCGTTAATGCAAGATAATTTGGATGGTTCCGAGAAGATATTCTAGTTACTATATGGTGCTTAAATAATGGGACATATGTGATATATTATTTATTTTTTTACTAACGTTGAAGCAATGCAGAAGTCGTGGAAAAAACGGAGCATACACTTAAAAAAAAGGAATTTTTAAGAAATAAACTAGCTGATTCATATGTTATTAGTACTATTGCTGTCTACATAAGTAAATTTTGGTATAAAACTCAGCAATCGATAAGCCCTCAAAAAATCTCCCCCAATTTATTATGCTATTTAATTTCCTCTACTTTTAATAATGCGTTGGAAAAGTCAAAGCAGATTTTTAAGATGTATCAGAATCTGTTGCTGACTTTTTATATCACCTTAAACGTCGTTCATCCATGCTTAGGCAGATAATTAATCGTAACAATAGTTGTTGCGATTTGCTTATATCTTAATTTTGAAACACTAATTAGAAGACTTACATAACCGCAGTAAATCGTATGTGAATGTATTAATCAAAATAATCAACAGCTAGAAAAAAATATGGATAAGATGCCTACAAAAACTGATAACACTTAGCATCGTGGATATTTAAATCTCTTTGTAACAAAATATCAATATTCAATATTAAACATTTTCGCATAAATTCAAATAATTTCGAATTAAAACTATGATGTATATATAACAGAACGAACATTAGTTACGCGGGCGGTAGAAAAAATATTTAAATCAAGATAACGATAACGATGTCAATACCGGTACCAATATATATACACACTTCCCAATATACATTAAGAATTATAAAATGTTAAAAAGGAAATTCATCCAGTAGACCGGTTTAGTACTTATTAGGAACTCATCACGTACTGTCCAGAATTTTTTCGCTTACGAGACTCAAACGTTAACACGTTTACTTCGGTTTTGTGTCTCTAATCACTAAGCCACCCTGCCTCATGCTACACACAACTCTTTAAACATAAATTAATATTTGTTTAAATATTAAAATCAATATCACTTCCAAAGACAGCGTGGTTTCTATTCTACAATTTCAGATCTCTGGGTTTCTTAGAACTTTAATCCTACAGTGATGTCATATAGGCACCACCTAAAAAGAAAGACTAAACAAGAAAAATTAGTTTTTATATATCTGAAAATTGTGTTTAGCTTGCAGTATGGTGTCTCAGTGGTTAGAACAACTGATTCTGAAGCAGACGTGCCCGGATTCTTAGTTTGTACTGACGTAGTTCGACACATAATGAGACTGAAATTCATATGAAGATCACATTTTCTATTCATATAATATTTTAATTTAAAAGAAACGCTGCCAAGTCATTATGACAGATTTTTATGACTTCCAAAAGATACTTAACTAATTTAAAATCCATTTTTGAAACCATTAGCAATGATATAATCATCTTTAAAATTAAAATTACAGTTGCAAGTTTGAGATTTGTTCATATTGCTAAATTATAAAAAGTCTTAATTCATATGTAACTTCTGGTCACATCATTTTTTATTATTTAATTATATATCTGTATTATTTTACTCATTATGTTAGTGAATGAGAATCATTTTTCAAAAGAAAATGAAATCACGAAGCAAACAAATGTTGTTTACAGATTACATCTTTTATAATCTTCCCAGCTTACAAAAAATTAATCGAATAATTACTTCATATATTTTCAATTTCATGGTTAGGAACAGCACCTGGATATTATTTAATATGTTTAATTATGAGAAATATTTAACAATTACCTCAATTCCGTCAAGGTAACTACGAAACTCGGGGCATATAAATGCGCTTCCCGCATAGGCAGCATCAACATGCAGCCAAATGTTTAGATCATGACAGACGCGTCCAATTGAAGTTAACTCGTCGAAAGAGCACACGGCCGTACTGCCCAGAGTCGCGCATACCTGAAGAATAATCCAGAAATACATTTATTCGAAATCAATTTAACAACATTTTTATTTTAGATTACTGTTTAAAATTCTGCAGTAATTATTCACATTATAAGCTTAAATATATGCTTTAATTCATTTGCATGTTTAGCGTAAATAAATTTTAAAATAATTTCGTATGCCACTTACATAAAATGGTATCAGGCCAATCCTTTTGTCCTCCTAAAGAATAAGAAAACATCAGAGATGCTGAGTCACATATTTCAAAGATTATAAAATATTTTGCAGAGTGTTGACCTTATTCATAAAGCTGTCTCCATTATCTACCCTGAAATGTTTGGCATGTTATAGTTGATTATTTTTTAATACATTTAAAAAAATGTTTCCAGTTTTGAATACTTAACAAAATGAAAGAATCTCACAACATATTGCATAGGAATTAACGCGGTAGCTTAAACAATACTGAGAAGTAAAAAAATGTCCACGACATCATTATTAGGTACTGAAAATACCTCCAACAACTAAATGAGCACAAAATAAATGTGGCAATAACATATTGTAAATTTTATAATTTATCTTAAGTGTTAAAAGAAATGACAGGGCCATTGTAATGTGTTGAGGACCATGTATTTGATTTAGTTAACACCATCTTTATATATATAAATATATATATATACATAGGCTACATATATATATATTCATTGGTGGCCTTATAAAAGTAAAACAAAAGAAATTTATCAGATATACAAAAATTTCTTTTGTTTTTTTGCAAGCCATAAAAAGCAAGTACAATGAATTTTATTAAAGCTCGCATTTCAAAAGAATATATATATATATATATATAATGTCCATGTTTTTAATATTTACACAGTATTTCTCTTACTAGGAAGAAAAAACACATTAATAAATAAAGTGATAAAGGCCATTTATCCACTTGTTATTAATGTATTCTTTCTTGCTTACTTTAGGAAGAGAGAGATGTATATATATATATATATATATATATATATATATATATATATATATATATATATATATATACATGTATATATAATTATTCAGTAGAAAGCAAAAGACACTCATTGAACAGATAAAAATAAATTAATTTAATTTAATTGAATTATTTAATATGCATAATTCTCCAAATGCAATAAGGAAAACCTGTTGAGATTTTGTAATATTTGAGACATTTCGTGGTTTGATTTTTTTCCGCGAATCATTCTGTGTCTGTTTATGCTACTCTGGTTTAGATGTCTGATATCTGGTACTATCAACTAGTTGCCTAGTTACGTTTTGGATACCGTCTGATTGAGGAAGGTGTGCAAATTTGTTTTTTGTGTGGATGTTTGTATTTGAAAATTTATATTGGTTCTGCATATTTGAAAAGAATCATATGGCTTCTGTGCAGTACCATGCCAATCGTCCATTTCTGCTTTGCGCGATATTTATTTTTTGTCAGTTCTTTGCCTGTAAATTTCTTTGTACTTCAGAAATGAAATAAAATATATTTTTCAGGAGTTCTGTTTGTGAAAAATAAGGGAAAGGTTAGGTAATACAATTCATTATAAATAAAAATTTGATTTGAAGGAAATAAGTAGAAATAGAGGCGAACCAAATTAAAATTTTCAAAATAAATTGCAGAAAAACTAGTGTAGTTTTAATTATGGGGAATTTTTACGCCAGAATTTTATTTAGAGATGGTCACAACAATCCAGCGATTTGAATTGTATAATTGCAGTGCAAAGACGATTTTCATTGAGTTTACATTGGTAATGACGGTGAGTGCACAATATATGAAACTTTTATAAATGATAATTTGATATATTCTGTCATACTCAGGAATCCTAACAACATAAATAATATATGGAGAATAGCAAAATGCATCGCGCTAAGGCTGAAAAGTGACTGCTTACATAGTAGATGCACAGCGTAAATGATAATGAAATAAAATTATTGCATAAAAACATTGTGATTTACTTCAATGGCTTTGCGCAAGACGTCTCCAGTGACAGCCAAATTTTCATTCACGGGTAATTGGCGAACTTTGCAGAAAGCAATCATGCCTCCCTTTTCAACACTTGAATGAGCCTGAAAAATAAAGACATGTATAATTATTTATATTATCTCAATAATTATTAAAGAATACAAAATCGCCTAATTTTTGTCAAAATCTTTATGAGCTTAATTTTTTGTGTAATATTGTATTTAATTAAAGGAGTTTAGGAAATTGCCGAATCGTCAGAGAATATAAATTATGTGCACTTTTTTTGATCTGTTGGATACAATTGCCATTTTTATTATTTATAGACATTATAAACATACTTTTGCCTAATAAATTCCACCCGCAGTGGACAGAAGATTAAGATTTTATGCAAGCCAACCAATTATTCTAATGTAAGACCTTTGAATACTTAATAGAAATTGTAAAGTAGCTTGTTTGCTGCAACTTTTATATGTATCTATTATATATTTATTAGATGTGAGAGATATAGTAATACATTTTGCATTCTCCAGATAAACTAGTTTCAAATCTATCCAACCACAATTTAACTAACGTTCCTTAAATACAGATGTTAGAATCTGCTCTGCTTACGATACACCCATTGACATACATTAACTGAAGCTTGCGGATGTACAAATGCTTTCCAAAACTACTGATATCAACGTTTTAGTACTTTTTTACTTGAACCATCGTCAGGGTTTAAAAAAACAGAACGACATAAAATAAGCACAGTTATAAAATAAATATGCACATCTCACCAAAACTGATCTATATCTATCTATTTAAAACATTCCCAGTCCGAGTTATGTTAATAATAATACCAAGGTCATAATAAGGCCAGATCTGAAACCTTTAATAAGTGTTTTCTTTACGCATATATATCATACAATGATTTTTTATTAAATGAAAACATTTATTAACAAAATTATATCGGTTAGATGCAGTTTGTTGCAAAGAACTAATATGTATGCCTTTGTGTATTACCTGTTGCACACCTAGTAAAATTAGTTAAAAAGGACCAGAAGAGTAAACGAATGTCAGCATGAACGGAAGTTATAATTTCATATACACATTCTTTTCGTGCTTATTGGTGACTCATCAGTAGGAGTGGGTACTACGCTCAATACACATTATTTATTTTGGTGAGAAATGTAGGACACTTGGACGGTACAATCTTCTATACTAATATGTAAACCAACAGAAGTGAAGCTAATTTCATATTTATTCTTCGGCCATGCGACTTCAAAGCCAACTCGCTATATATGACATATACCGAGCGTGTAAATATTACCATAAACCATGGTTGCCGAGGCGGTACCTGACACCAACATTATGGTTGCAGAATGAATTCTTGGTACAATATTATTATTGCTAAGTTGGTGCAAGTTCATGGTGTATGGAGTTCAGTGAGAAAGAGGTGTTCAGATGTAGTTTCAATTCCCCGTTTTGGTGAAATTTATCATACCTTGAAATTCATTTGTTCGTCACATGTACCGACTTAGAAACCATAGTTTTAGTATTATGTACTGACTCGGCAAACAGTGTTGGTACACTTCATAGGCTCAGTATATATTATATATTGTGAGTTTGCTCTAGAGTCGAATTGTCGGTGAATTTATTTGAAGTAAGCTCCATTTCTACTGATATATAAATTTGTAAAGGAGTTTATGCAGCTTAATTTCCCCACATTCCTCCCACAAATATTTAGTGGGTATAGGGCGTAATACAGACTCCTACTGATGATTCGCCAGTTAGCACGTAACGAATGTGCACATAAGGTTATACCTTACGTTGACGCTGACTTTCGTATATCCTTGTGGTCCTTTTATAACTAACTTTAACTAAGTGTGCAACACCTAATATACAATTGCATATATGTTAGTTCTCCGCAACAAACAATATCTAACTGTTATATATTTAACTAAATGATGACATGATCATTGCAAACAGTGACAAATGATATCAAAGAAAAACAGAGTTTACGGATTTGTTTGAGTAAAGCTCGTTCAG
This sequence comes from Eudiplozoon nipponicum, assembly GCA_029291075.1. Classification (NCBI taxonomy): domain Eukaryota; kingdom Metazoa; phylum Platyhelminthes; class Monogenea; order Mazocraeidea; family Diplozoidae; genus Eudiplozoon; species Eudiplozoon nipponicum. Next base: position 55,541 of record JAQBSW010003029.1, read on the forward strand.
ATGCTGCTGTAATTCCTAATTTCGGTAAAATTTACAATATGCAGAAAATTATTTTTTGATAATGTGTACCGATTCGGCAAACATATTGTCAGTATCATATATAGACTCGGAAAGCGCTGTGTTGGTACACTTTACAGGCTTGTTATACGTTCAATCTAGTGAGTTAGCTTTAAAGTCGCATTGTCCAAGACTTTGTATGAAGTAAGCTCAACTACTGCCGGTGTACACATTCGTATAGAAGACTGTACCGTCCAATTGTTCCGCATTTCTCGCCTAAATATATAATTGGTATAGGTCGTAAAACCGGCTACTACTGCTGATTTGCCAGTAAGCACGAACGAATTAGTACATGAAACTGTTGATCTATTGTTGAGAGAATTACGTTTTGCTCTAGGCTTGGCAGACGAATCAGCTATTTTCCAGCATATATTTAAAACTGGGCACAAAGGCAATTCACGATTTTTTTTAGTTCTACACGAGACAAGACCCAAAAAATTTAAATTCTTGTTTACAAAAAGAAACTTCGATTCATATATATATATATATATATATATATATATATATATATATATGCAATATGGACTGAACATCACTATACTGTTAGCTGTTGTCCGATGATAAATTTCATAGAAAATATAAACGCGTCAGTACGTGAAAATAATGGTAGTTTTGATTTCTGCTACTAGTTACATTTGGAAAGTTATAGATACATTTTGATATATAACTGCATTAGCATTACCTGATCAAGTAAAAGTCTATTTTGTGTTTAAAATCCAAAAGCGAATAAATGCCTGTAAATGCGGCAGAAGAAACTCTTGGCTCAGTATTTAATTAAATCTTATCAATTGGTGAAATTCGTAACTTCGCAGAATTTGAGGTAATAATCATATCAAGTAAAAAGTTTCAACGGTGAACAACAGATAATCAAGTGAGAGAATAATTCTCCCATATTTTTACAGTTATCTCTTAACAGTATTATGCTTGTGATTTTCTTACTTTCATTCGCAAGTGTGTCCTTAATATTTTGCATATTCTCATTTGAACTTTCTGTGACACAGATTTATTTCTAATTACTGTAACAATTATCGTTTTCTTATAAAGTTGCTCCGCAAGATGCTTTGGAATAAAGAGTGGTTCGCGTAAGAAAGCTTTTAATTGATCTTTTCTTTAGGTATTTGTTTTATCTGATCACCGCACTTATCACTTTATTAAGCTCTGCTACGTACAGTCCTTCTACATTAACCTCGTTATTCCAACTTGCATATCGATGTTTTTGCAATTTGTTTAACAATTACCCTCTTACGATTTCATAAAATAAAAGGAAATAGTATCAGATAAACAAAGTTTTTTTTTGTATTTTTTCATCACGTTTTAACAAAAGAAACAGCCATTCATGCCTACCTCAATTATTATTTACCATAGAAATGCGCAAGTTGTTAATTAACTTACGTAGGACGATCGACCAGGCGGTAAATTAATCGGATAAAAGTAAATTTCAACTTAAACGCCTTTTTTAAATCAAATGGTGAAAGCACGTCTGCAAGTACGCATGTATTTAATCCAAATATGGCATTTAAAATAATTACGAATTGCAATAACAGAAATGAGTTAGCCGTATATGAAGATCTGCAGCCTGATCTATGCAAGCATACAATGCATGTTTAAGCGTTAAGCTTGAAATGGAGGCAAACCATGCTTTTGATTGATTGTTACTCTCTTTCAAACTCACTCCACATTTAAACTTTGTTTTTTTCTTCAATATATATATATATATATATATATATATATATATATATATATATATAAATATATATATATATATATATATATATGTATAATGCTGTTTAATTTGTGCCGTTCTTATCGTAACTCGTGACGGTTCTCACAGTAAATATTGTCAGACGTATTTCTAAAAACAAGTGAAAATAATACAATCCTGTATATTATTAATGATACTTAACTATCCCGGAACATTTCAACAATTTGTATTGCCGCTTTCTGGTATACTTTGAGTGCTAATTTAGCACAAATATGACATAATAAATTCATAATGAACGCAACGCCTAGCCCATGAGTTTATTTTCGAGTCTCTCGGAAAGCTGTAACCTATACGGCGCCAACTCAAACTGCTTAACAATGAGAGTCGATATTTCAAAAGCATACTCATTGGTGAAATTAAAAAGTTTGATTAACAAAAAGACTGTTCTCCTAAAGGCAAGTTTTATATTTAACAAAAAAATGACTTATATTTACAATTTAATGGATACTGTTTCGCTAAAGTATATGTTGTAATACAACGTGGACTTCAAATTAAAAAGGTTTTAATGTAGATTTAAGTGCATTATTAAAAAATATAAAGCAATCAAATTAAAGAAAGTTGCGGCAAGCCATTACTGCCAACGGTATAATTTTCAATTATACAACTTGTTAAATGATAATGACCCGAGATAGTATCAAATCCGTTAACTTAGTTTAAACAAATGACATAACTTATCTGCAGAATAAGATATTGCTTAAAGAAGTCAGAGAACTGTTTAAAATTAATATTTATAACTGCCTGGAAAATGTGCAACCCACATATTTTTATTTATGTGCTTCAAATGTTGCAAAGAATTGTATGTCTTTAACTATTTATAAAATGTGCTAACGAAATTTTACTCAACTACAATGTTTTCGAGACTATTAGGAGTTAGAATCACATTTGCGTTTTCAGAACCTATTACTAAAAATAAATGCATTTTTTTTATAAACACGAAAACTAATGCAACATAACCAAACTGACCAATTCGGAGGAGTATGCTACCAGACGAGATAGCACTGAATGATCAGGACTGGGGTCACACGCTTTAATAAAAATATGACGATGCCCCTCGATTGCAGCATATCTGGCGGCTAACATCGAAAGAAGGATTGAGTCGCTTGCTGATGACTTGAAATTGAAAAATATAAAAGTAAAGAAAAAATAGATAATAAATGTAATAAATGTTTCTAAAGTGTTAAAACTCATTTAATAAAACACACAATTTATCCAATGGTAGCAGATTTTGTTACAATAAACAAATTATGATTAGTTTGGTCCAAATATGAAGAGCAGAGTAAAATGAAAATGAAAATAGTATTTTTTTTGCGAAAAACAATGAATACCGCAATTCACCTATGAGCAGTATTGAAATTATATCTAAAAACAATTAATACGAGGAATAAAACCACTGTACATGAAAAAGGCAAATTACAATGAAAATACATATATTGTACATAACGGTTATTATCAAAGATTTTATTTGTGATCACCATTAAAATTGTTATGATTTAAACACGTTTCTTGACCATATATAAATTTCGTATTGATCGTAGTACTGGCTCCAACTGATGAGTCGCCTGTAAGCATGAAGCGGATATATATATATACTGACTATGACGCAAACTTTTTTGGTCCACAGTTTACTTCTTAAGCTAAATAAAGATTATTTATGAAATTAAAACTTTTAGACCACTACAGTCTTATATTTCATCCATTTCACTAATAATATTATTGAATACTATTTTGTAAGTTTCAAACAAAAAATCTTGTAACACATTATAAATTTTATTTTGTTTTTTCTCTATTGGACACATGTATATATAATTTTAGTGAAAGATTTAAACAGGAGCCAAAGTCGCGAAACAGAAGCAGTTTTTTCATTAATAATGGTCTGAAAACATAAAATTTAACGAATAAAATACTCCACTATTACTCAAAATGATTACAGTACTTTTCAGAACTTGGGTGATAGCCCTGAAATATAAAAATATTGAAAGTATAATTGGAGAATAATTTGAGTTTGTTTCTGCAAAACATTTGGTTAACTGATTATCTTTTACGATAAATAGTAAATAAGGTTTCCATAAAAAATAAACAAAAATGGAGAGCTAATGTAATATGTTTTTTATCCATATAGTTTGTTTGAATTATTTTTGTGCTTAATCGAATACTAGTCATACGTTTCTTCTAGCTATGTTTTAGAATTGAATGATCACTTTGCACACAATTTAAAGCGTTGAGGACAATCTAACAACAGTCCAAATTCTAGGCAGTGGAAACTAAATAGGTTTTACTGCATTCGTACGTTTGTTTATCCATGATAGTCAAAGATATTGCAGGAGTTTTCTTTCTGATAAAAGCAACAAATTAAATGCGCATAGCAAATCTTGAAACCCATTCATTCAACAAGATTATTTCTGATATCCGACACCAGATTAAACATTAAAATTATGCTAAATTAAATTTTAGATCCTTTGGTGAAATTTAACTTTATTTAATGACTGCTAAATAGTATATTTTCCATTAGAATTAAGGATAAATGCTGAATATACATGAGATAAAGTATATTCTATCCTACTCATTTTTTAATTGTTCACATCGTTTTTGCTGTAGGTTATCTTAGCATTTTTTGTATCGCTTAAGTATTCCTAAACGTAATTGTTAAATAAAATAAACAAAAATAATAAATATGAAATGCGTAAACCACCATCATAACTCACCTGAATGACACCTCCACCAGGACCTTCACTGTGCAGAAATGTTTTCGGAAGTTCCATCAAGTTTGCTATCCAATCCATTGTAACGATTTCCAATTCTGTAAGGGCTGGACTGGCAGCCTGCGATGAAACAAATTATAAATTATTACCTTTCAATTTGAAATTTTGCCGCAATTTAGTACAGCAAAAATGAATATTTATGTGACGTCCAATTTTAGGCTCCACAAAATATTGATGTCTAAATATTTCATTCTATATTTTACTGAACATCTTTAGTACCTAGTGTTGCATCATTGGACCTCAAATATTATCTGGTTATGAAGCATGTGTTCGGATCATCTAACGAATTCTGACAAGACATATAGTACGCGTAAATAAAGAAGTCATTCTCCTACCAAGACAACAGTAAGTAGGCAATATTTAAAACGATTATTTATTACGCGGACGTTGATATTAAATATTTTAAAGAAGGTTGTGATCCCGATATAAAAACTATTTGTTATGTATATATATCCATACATTTGACAATATAAACTATGCATTGTCTAATGAAAAAGCAGACGTGCCAGGACTCGGGCCCTGTTCGCGGCAAATTCTGGTCAGAACTTGAGGATTGCATAGGTGACAATAAGGATAAAACCGCTCTACTTGATGAATTACGTTATCTACATAATACAATGCTTAGACTACACTGATATATATATATATATATATATATATATATATATATATAATGGTAATGGTGTTTATATGAAGATCGCAAAATTAATTTAAATAATTGAGCAATTATGTTTTAATACTGCGACAAACGATTCCAGCGTAAATGCCTCGTCTGTTATCACCAACAGGTTTCTAATGCATGATAGCCCTAGATTGTATTTAATTTATTTAAGTTATTAATGGTGTTTGTTGAATAAAGTTGAATACGTGTCTGATTAACTGTATTTTCGACATTTGCAGACGTCAAGCAGACGCATACTACAAAGTTAAATGGATAGCTCATTTCACAAAAGGAGTATAATACGACTGAAATTATCTTTAGATATTTAAAATCTGTTATTTAAAACAGGTGTGTTTGGAGATTTGTTTTAACTTTGTCAGTTCAATTATTAACTCTGCATCACATGCATGCCAGGCAAAGATTGCAGTAGTGCATTACAGATTTTTATTAATAAACTTTAAATGCTATGTTATGCCACTGTCTTTAGAGAAATATATTTATATTAAAAAATCATATTTAGCTGATAAATATAACTAGGTAAAAAAACTTACAAGAGATGCTAACATTTTTATGCGTTATGCTCTAAATCTTCATACTGAAAGTAATATTTTATTTTAACACTTATAATAAAGCTCTTAATGGTGATACTGGGTAAATGGAAAATTAATTTATTTTCTGCAATAACTGAAATGAAAATTTGAAAAAGAGACTGAGGAATATGTTTTATGATTAATGTAAACTTTTTTTATGCACGATTATAATTTCGAATGTTTTAATTAGTTCATTAAACTAACATAGGTTGCGCGGTAGATGAAATCAATTATGTTATGCAAGGTTGCGGTCTTGACATAAATACCAGTGCATAATGGGACTGGTATTTATATCAAATTCGCAACCTATTTTTAAATTATAAAAGTATTAATTAGTTAACTGATAATGGTCTAAACAAAGAAATTAGAGCAGGGATAATTATGCATAATATAAAAAGCGTATTCAAAAAATTTCGGATTTTTTTTGGATAGTAAAAGCTCAACCGTACCGACACATTTTGAGTCTATCTAAAAGGAATTTCAAACGGTTTGAAAAATAATTTGTTTACCGTGGTTGGAACATCGATATACTGTAATGTGAAAATACAAATTATACATCCTGTATTTTTAATATTTGTAAATTAGTTTAAACCGATGCTTACGACAGTCCGGACGTGGTATCTATGTATGCCGAAATATTATCTTTCAAACTCTCGGCAATTAGCAAACCTTTATTAATGAACAAACAACGATATAAGAACGAATGAAGATATCGACTAGCCATATTAAAGAGTTTTTATATACCTTTCAGTTGCATTTCCTTAAAAAAATTGACAATTGGATTAAATATTTCCCGGTTGGAAGACTGCTCTTCGCTCATTTTATATTTGTTTGAAAAAATAAACTTATAAATAGGAGGTTTCTAAATCCTAAATGTATTCTCAATTCTTGGATGATATAATTATAATCTGGAATCAACGTCAGTAATAAGGCTAGAGCTTAAAAGTCGCCAGCCAAGTAAGAGTGAGCTCAAATTAATGATTTCAAGGAGACAGCAGATTAGTTGCCATCTCTTACTGTTAAATTAAGAAAACATGACCCAAAAATAATAAACATGCGCTGATAAGTGGGATTCGTTTATTTCCATTCTTTATAAATATTAAAGAAAAAATCCGTAGTTTAGTAATTTCGTAGTTGAACGACGTTCTACTTTTGATCATGCAAACTAAGTGAAACGCAAGCTTCGTAGAATTGTAAATGTTTGAGATACTTATATTTTCATAATTTAAATAAAGGGCAGCAGCGCAAATGAAAAATAAACTATCGTCTTGACTCGCTAACAAAATGTACTAGAAACACTTTTTTATGGTTCGACTGGTAATAATCAACTTAAAAGTTGGGGCATATTTGGTAGAAGATTTTTTCGACCAATAAAATCGAATTTTACTGTTTCGCAACAATATTTCACGTTAAAATATTGAGTAAATAGATTGATAAGCATAAATATAAATATATTAGTTTAGCATTAATTATAGCTAAAAATCCTATATTGATGACAGCGTCTATGTGAAAAATAGTGCTAGTATTAATCTTGAATAAAATCTAACATTATACATTTTTGGATCTGCGATACCTATAAAATATAATTGATTGGATATCTTATTTTAAAGGTGATTCTTGGCAGCTCGTGTGAACTTAAAATATCCGAAATTTGGAGGCTTAATTTATTGTATTTTGATCAAGAAAAATGATCAACAAGTAACTATTTATTGTTTTTCCGAACATTAAGGTGTTACTTATAAAAAATTTATCTGATAGAGAAGCAATTAAGTAAGTTCAAAATGCCAATAAACTCGGAATAGAAAAGAGCCTAATAAGATACCTCGTTGTAAAGCAGTGTTACACAAAATAATCAGAAGTTGAAAAATGAGGATTTTTTCAATTTTGTTTTCCATAATTATTTATCAATTTTATCATCGACCTAAATTATTTAACAATAATTGATTGCGCGGGTGATGTTAACAATTCTTTAAATCAAGTTTGCGAGCTCGAAGTAAATGGGATTAACCCAAACTATTGTGTTTACAGAATTGATGTTTAACCATTATTGATTATTAAATAGTTTAATGCACTTTTCAAAGAGATCAAAAATAAATTTATTATAGTCATTTGACAATCAGTTAAGATCAACAATGCAGAAAACAGCTTTACTAAGACTAATGAAGATTCAAAGAGACTGAATGCATTATGTTAAGCATTATCTAGTAACGTGAACAGAAAAAAGGCCTTGACGATACATCACTACATGCTTTTGAGTCTTCCAAATTCGTTTATGCAAAACATGAGTTGCTAGTGATTTGTTAAGAGTTTTATGTGCTTACAAGTTAATTTGACGGAAAGTCCAAAATTCATAGAATGCATAATGCGTTTGGTATATCCTCGTTTGTACATAACCGAAATATATTCATTTATTTATTACACGTGGGTAGCTAAAAAAATTAATCCATAGTGAAGTGAATAAGAATACATTTTACTTGCTATGTTATTCCTAATATATATATATATATATATATATATATATATATATATATATATATATATATTGCCAGTATACAACAAATTGCGGTTCCTAAACTCGCGTCGACTCAAAGGTGTCTATTAATTCTATCTCCCGCCAGTTCAGCAATTTAAAATGAAAGTGGAGCATTTATGGCGTGTATAAATTTCTTATATGACATAAATGAAACGTGTAACCGAATTTCGTCGAAGGTGTTACTATATAAGTTTAACGTAAGCAGGAAACCCCCGTGTACGTTAATGAGATTTTTTGATGGATTCTTTTTTACATGAATAAGCCGGACATATTAAATGATATATCAGCTGTAAATAATGGGCCAAAATTAAGTTATTTATAATATAATTTCAATAAATCGATTTCGTAAATAAGAATAAGCTTTTTTATATATTTTGAGGAAGCCTTTCTTTAGACAAAATATTAAATATTCTCTTACCACGACAGTGGTTATTATTTAGATTTAACAGGTAAAAATCTAGCAAGACACAAAACGATTATTAGGAGCTAAGTGGCCTCCATTTCTATAGAAACAGAGTGAATTAATAGGTTAGAATCGCAATATAACTCCGGTATTGGAATCGTTGATCCCATAAGTAAAAAAAACTAATATTTGAGTTATTATTTAAAAAATGCTCGTTAATTCTGGTTTCTCACATAGGAAATAGAACGGTTTTAAAGAAACCCAGCCGTAGTCAAATAGAATTGGTCATTATACCTGGTAAGTCAAATTTATCTCTCTATTATGCAACACGAAATGCTCAAAAATGCTTGAAATAGATCAAATAAACTAGATTGTCCTTTGATGAGAAAACAAGTTTATAAAGGACAAAGTTTTAGCCCCTTACGAAATACTTTTAATGAATATCTCTAATCAACACTTTTAATTGTTCTATTGGCGATAGTAAAATTTAATTTAATTGCTAGAACAATTATTCTAAATAAAAGTTGATATAATAAATTTTGTTAAAATTAACAATTTCTGTCTATAAATATGTGTTAACTTGTCTTTTTCAAACAAAGTATTAAAGTTAGTTAAATAAGGCTTGAGAGTTTTTTACAAACAACAATTCAAATGTATTAAGCATGTTGTACAACAGAGAAAAGAAACCGTCAGTCACACGTACTGACGCGTTTCGACCTTCCATGATCATGACGTCGAACTGACTAGCGAGGATCAAACCGCAATTGCTATATTTTGAAAGCAAATTTAAATATGCGACTCTTACCTCTAGTAGTCTTGCGTACATTTTACTTGACTGGAAACCTCTGCATCACAAGTTCTATGCAGTCATGAATATAAATTTTCTGCAGCTTTCGCTTCGCAAATATAAAATGTACAGTAGAACAATCATTGATTGCGCAGATGGTGGTAACACTTCTTTAAATTAAGTTTGACAGGTTGAATCAAACACCAATCCCATTCAAAAATAATTGATTGCGCGGGTGGTGGTAACAATTATTTAAATAAAGTTTTCGAGCTTGAAGTAAACACTAATCCCATTGTATTTAACCAGTCGTCGAACAACATAACAAAACTACCGCCAGCAGCAACGCACTGACGCGATTCGACCTTCCATGATCATCATCAGAGTACGACGGCAAACTGACTATCGAGGATCAAACCGCATTAAATATATATGGAAATCAAATTTAGATACGCGGCTCTCACCTCTAGCAGTCTCGCATACATTGAACTTGACTGGAAATGTTGGCTACACAATTTCTATGCAGTCACGAACATTAACTGTTTGCAGCTTTCGCTACATATACATATATAAGCAATACAATTTAACAATAATTGATTGCGCGGTTGGTGGTAACAATTATTTAAATTATTTAAAACAACATAACAAAACTACCGCCAGCCGCAACGCACTGACGCATTTCGACCTTCCATGATCATCATCAGAGTACGACGGCAAACTGACTATCGAGGATCAAACCAATCCCATTGTATTTAACCATTCGTCGAACAACATAGCAAAATTACCGTCAGTTAAAAATATTGACGCGTTTCGACCCTCCATTATCAACATCAGGGCATGATTGTAAACTGACTAGCAAAGACCAAACCGTAATGCATATATATATATATATATTATGTATGCAAGTCTAGATGTAAAGCCGCATATAGAATTTTGCTTTCCACACATATGCATTTGGGTTTTGTCGTCGCGAATGGGTTTGCCGTCGTACTCAGATGATCATAATGGATGTTCAAAACACATCAGTACGTGTGAATGACGATTGTTTTTCGATGCTGATCGACTGGTTAAATATAACGAGATTGGGGTTTATAGCGAGCTCACAAAATTGATTTACATAAATATTAATACCAATCCTGCAATTAACGAATTTTTAAAAGTATAATAGTAATCCGATCTTAGTTGTGCCAAAGACTGTTATATGTTCACTGATCCTATTTTGATTCTGTCTATTTTTGGACCGCCCTCCTGACCCATTTGTCAAAGATAAGCTCATGACGCAACACAAACTATAAAAAATCTTATTACCTGAAGCTATTAGTAGCGACATGGGATTATATTTGACAAATGGGTCCTAAAGAGTGCTCCAAAATATACGTCACCAATATATTAAGTGGGCATAAAACCTTGATTAACAAAATAATGATCCATAAATAAATCAAATCCCTTTCGCGCAAAATATGTAGTTTATTGTATGACTCTAATATCTTTTACTTATGTGTTGCCATTTTTGTAGAAACTTGAACAGCTTTTAAAAAATAATGCAATTTCAACGAAAATCTGAGTCTAATGCTATCAAATCATTTAATATTTTTCATTTAAAGGAAACCCATTCATAAGACGCGATCTGCGCATTCTCGATTTGGCAATTTTGAACATACAAACATTACGTAATACTTGAATAAGAAATCGCAGCTATGAGGCAAAACTTTAAAAATAGTAAATACACAAGTAAAATAAAAGAGGTTAGATATTGTTTTAAATAATACAAGTGTAGAAATATCACTATTTTACACCCACTTCCGCTTGATATTTATATATTACATTTATACATATAAAGTCATTATTTGTAAATAAGCATTGATAAAGTATTTGAAATTTTTGTTACGCTGAGGCAGAGCAATTTCATCATTTTTTGACTCAATTCAATTATAAACACAAAATTTTTGCTAAATCCCAATTCGTCCGAAATATCTGTTTTTTAATGGTGATTTTATAAAATAAAACGGAATCAAGTCGAATTCCATGCGAACAAGAAGTAACAAGATACCAAAATTAAAAACATAGGTATGGATATGAAAACGCTGGTGCACTAATAAGTATAGGAGCTATGCATCGCGAAAGCTGCCGTTGAAACATCCTCCGTCCACAGTTTTCTAAACAAAACTAATTTGTACTTAAACTGAATATAAGTCGGAAAATTAGGAATGTGCTTTGGCGTGCATCTTCAAGCGCGTATTTTGCATAGTTTCGTTGCAGTATAATGTAAATGTTTATAACAACCTAATTTATATTCTATTCACAAACAGATATTTCAGAAAAGTTGATATCTACCAAAAATATTCATATATAATCTTCATAAAGAATTGTTTTCAGAATAACGATATGCATTGATATAAAAAGTATTTATCGTTTTTCATTAACCGTGCACAAAATTGAATAAAATAAAAGTATTCAATAATATAAATTCACTTATAGTTTGATAATTGAGAACGAATGACATGGATTTTACGTTGAGTTAACGAACATTGATCATTACTGCTTTGTATAATAAGGCCTAAATATACTTTAATTGAATGTATACATTTGGCTTAGCAAACAAGTTCTGCTAAAGCTTTCTTGTTTTAATTTTTAAGGACATCAAAAAACTTTATCATCTCGGTAGATTAAATTCAAGTAGTGATTTTTTTCAATAATGAAGCAATATTCTACATAATCTATAATCCAAAATTATTATTTGGATTGTGTGTTTAAATATAGTTTGTGACAAAAGTAAAGTAAGCAGTAATAGCAGAATTTCCGAAAAACTAGTTTAAAACACTAAAAAAAACCTATTTATTTGGAGAAGTTTGTAACTAATTCCCATTTTGCCAAAATGAAAAATATTATATTTTAATATGGAAATGCTCGGTTTCTAGTATTTTGAATGATGTCATTGGAAAATTATGAATTTTTAATATTCGTGAAAATAGCACGAATCTAGTATCATCTTAAGAAGATTAAATATTTACAAAATGGTTTTATGTTACTTATAGTAGCAAGAACGCCCTATCTAAATTAAAGTTTAGTTTAAATTATATATATATTATAATAATATAAGTAAATGTTAATTTATATTTAAATAATATTTAAATACGCAATAAATAATAATACAGAAAGTTCGTGGGCTTCCATTTTTCATTCATCAACAGCCCAATCTAGCCAAACTTGCATGATTTATACGTACTGTCGCGTTTCGTCCTTTAATGTTATTATCAAGAATGAACTACCGATTTATTAACGATGATGGAACCATATGCATACATATTATTTAAATCAAGGCAGTGAAATTGATATAAACACCAGAAACATTATACATTCAAATTTTTAAGTATCAACCAAGCATTTGATAATGTAGAAAAGGCAATTAATCCAGTAGATATTGTTCATCTTTAGTGGGATATATATTCACGCACTGTACAGAATAATCTCGCAGACAGGGCTCAAACCTGGGCATGTCTGCTTCGGAATCTGTTCCTCAAACGACTGAGCCACCCATTTGTACAATTACTCACTAATGTTTCTTATATCAACTCCCCATTTGGTGCAGCTTACATGGCATCAATTTGGACCTGAATATCCAACTAACCACTCCCAATCTATCATAATAGAACAGATACCACACTATCAGTGGAAGGGGTACTGAATTGAACATTTATATAATAAAAAGAACGTTGGTGATAAAAATTATTTACATCAAGTTTGCGAACTTGCATGCTACATATTCATGCATAGTTTAAAAAAAGAACCACGGTTTTCATACTTAAAAATCATAAATAAAGACAACAGCTCTCAAAATCTATACATTATATTTGAACCTGTTTAGACAGTTTGCTATTGGGTTCTGATAATTGTCCTTGGCGAACGAAGTGCGCTTGTACATGCGAGAAACGGTAATTTTTTTTTATTTTGAGATGTTCGTTGTGTTATGAGAATATTTCTTATTTCCATTTCGCCAACACAAATAATGTTATTTCCCATCGTTATTTATCTATTTACAGAAATTATTAATTATTATACTAATATAAATACACTACCATAATAGTTTACTCGTGCAAATTCCAATCAAATGAAGGAAAAAATTCCTCAAAACATGAGAGGTATTTGAATGAAGATTGTTTTTGCGAACCTGGATTAATTGAAATTAACTGATCTGCATTTTCACTAACGCAGATAAGGTAATGAGAGATAATTATTTTAAAAGATGTGATGGTGAATATGTTATATATTGGCGTAGCTCATCTTATACTCATGCTGGTTATTTTTATGCACAAATTCCTACTTGTTTCTGCTACGATTGAAATTTTCATTTTAAGTTTCGATAATTCTAGCTAAGGGCTCGATACCAAGTTCAGTTAAAATTCTTGCTATTTTGCATCCTGGAAATAGATTTCTTAGCATAAATGACGTTAAAACTTACTTTAATAAATGGTCTCGAACTGCAGAAAAAAATCAAATTGTGATGAATCTTAAATTTATTGTTTCTTTGTTCAGTATATTATTGTCTAAATGGATAGCACAGTTTCATGTATATACATTGAAACAATTTGTAAAATTCACTTAGCCTGTGCACGCCACATCCCCACAATGAGTAGTAATTTTTCTAATCCGCTAAAAAAATCCAACTAAATTGATTTACTAGCAACAAAAATAGAAGTATACATTTATCAAATTCATGCATAGTATACAAAAAATTAAACATTATACCTGTTATTGCAATTTTAAATGAGATTATTAAGACAAAAATAATAATATTATGCCAACAAATTTTGAACAATATATTTATTAGGTACATTCTGTTATAGCCGTGAGAAAAATAGAATAAAAGTCGTAAATGGAAATAGTAAATTTTATAATAATGCACCATTCAGTTTTAAAATACCACGTTGAATGTTTTTTACATCATTGCAAGCAGTATTTGTTAAAAACATTAATAGCATAAAATAAATTAACTAAAGAATTTACAATCGGACACAGTCCCGTATTTCATTATAAGCGTCAAAATTCTATAATACATATATCTAATTTTTCTAGTGAGATTTTGCATTTGGACTAATTTAGATTGAGCTAGCGCCATTCGTTGGACTCATCAACAAAAACACTTATTACCTGGGCTTTTTAAAAAGTCCCACAAACCCATCGTAACTGCATACCGCAAAATTCATCCGTAGTGTATGTTGTTATAGAAAGATCAATTCTGGAATAGTTTATTAAGTCTGCTGTCATGACGATACTTCTATTGCTTATAATTATTAAACACAAATACGATATATTTGTGAAATGCAAAATCTAAAACATGTATACATATATATATATATATATATATATATATATATATATATATATATATATATATATTAATTTCACCATTTTTTAAAATATGAGAAAAAGAACCGTAATCTATGGAATAACATTTACTATTATATCTACCAGTATCTACAGCCATCATTCTGGATTCGTTAATATTTTCGCTCATAAAATCCCAATTGTCGTGACCAATCCCCTCTTCGCTATGCCTGCCGTTGCTTTGTGCAATTTAGACCACTTTTTTGCGTAACACTATGTGGTGTGTCATCGCTTTCATTGTATATGTGTCCTTACGCTACGTTGACGACCAGAATGAAGATACAAATGCGCTGCTGCATCAAATTAACAAGGTAGACCAAGCAATAAAGTTTACACTAGGAGAGGAATAAGACGGACATCTATCTATTCTAAATGTAGGAATAACGAAAGATGAAGAACCTCCAACTCAAGGTCGGTTCACAAAATATCAAGCTGGACTGGGCTGTATGTCTGTTATTCCAGAAGTGTACCAAGGGTGTAAAAAGGAAAGTCATAATCAATCTGGGCGCACGAATACGTAGGATTTGTTTACCGAAAAAGATTTAATTATAGCTAAACCTGCTTTGCGTGACGTTCAGCAATAATATAATATGCGGCAGCGCAATAAAATGGGGACCAATTTGGAGGAAAATAAAATTCCTCACAGATTAACACAAAGCGTCCCCTGCGAAAGTGGTCTTCCAACAAAAGACTTCAAGTGAAAAGTTATTCGAGTGAATGAAGTTCAGTCTATATCAATACAGGCAAGAGCTGAGTTCAACACACCAAAACTTATGCGAACTAATGAAAAAGATAGCCTCTCTGTGACGTCAACATCTTTATATTGTACAAATTTTAATGTACCTGCAACGCTCAGTACATCTGCATATCAAAAAAGAGGCTCAAAACTAAAGTTAATTCGCATCTCCTACAAAATTTATTAGATAGTGGTACAGATGCTGCACAGAAAATCGGCAATATTTGAACCTATAATACTCAAAGGTCATGGTGGTAGTATTAAAAAATTTCAGTTCTGTACAAGGCAGAATAGAATAAAGCTTGTCTTTTGAAGCTATTGCAATTAATATGCTTGACCCCTGCTTAAACATGCACAAAGTATTTAAGAAAGAAATCAAATTGGACCGGAACAAAAACGTAACAAACAGGCCGTCAAAAAAACATGTCGCGAAAATATTAACGAATCCAGAATAATGGCTTTTAATACTAGTAGAAATAATGTGTATTAATTAATGTTAGAGCATGCATAACGTTATTTTTCATCTATATATATATATATATATATATATATATATATATATAAATTATATATATATATATATATATATATATATATATATATATATGTGTGTGTGTGTGTTGATGTCATGTACTCAGGCTCAATTGTAGGTACCATGGAGGCTCAAAACAACAAGCAACTTAACTAAACATTCAAAAGTTTTCCAAACATATTATTTTAGTTGACTGGCTATGAATCACAAAACAAAATTACAATTTCCTAACATAAGGGAAAGCACGAACACCCTCTAGATCAGTTTCCACAAAAATTTAATCGGATTGACCACAAATGACATCGCTACCTTAGGTAACAATAACGGAAATTGCACAACAATACGAGCAATCAAAACTGCAATCCGCACACCTTGCACTGGTAGATAATTGTCAGTATGAAACTGCGGAAGAAGACGAAATGAAAGACAACATACGGAGCTAAAACATTCGTACACGTAACAGTCAACGAAGCGAAATCGGTTATAACTTAATTCATCAATACAAGAATGACTAGATCTCAAACATCAATCTACAATACATTGAAAATGACTTCTACACCCAAAAAACGCGCGCAGTCACATACAGTTACGCACATACAAATGAACCGAGAAAAGAAAAATAAGTAAAAGTAAAATCTGACTAGTTACCATCCGTATTCTCAATTGAAATCCTGAATTTACATACATGAAAGATTGTAATCTGCAGTTGGGTATTAAATGTGTTTTCTCTTCACAATACGATATATGCTGTGCAATATATCAAAACATGGTTGTAGAAATTTTGGGATCGATTAATGTTTGCCTAATATTAATGAAAACGATCTGGTTGATAAATCGTATTTTCTTTATTTTTTTCATTTTTACTATGCGCAAATGGAATATATTTGTAAGAATTTCTAATTTTTAAATATTGGTATTTAAAGTAAATCTTATAGTTATTTACATCCTTCACGAACATATTATGTACACAAACAATTGTTCCCAAATAAATGTTATCCTATGTCATATCAATTTTACTGGTAAAATAATGAATGAATTTATTTTAAAGTATCAACTTATTAATTAAAATATTTCAAACATTTTATTGAATTTTTTTGTAACTACATTTTTTAGGATTTCCAAGCGCAATGCCTTATAATATATTGTTATAAATAATTGTAAAATGTAGCGTTTACTTTAGTTTTGTTATGTTGATCAGCGAATGGTGAAATACAATGGGATTGGTATTCACTTCAAGCTCGCAAAAGTGATTTAAAGAATTTTAATCATGGTTACTATGTTGATATAAACACCTGACCCATTATTTACATACATTTTTACATTATAAACTAAGTTTAGTATAGTATATAATACTTAGTTTATACTGACAAATTTGTGTACATAATGGGTCAGGTATTTATATCAAAATCGAAACCTTGATTAAAGTAACTTGACATATTAATTGGTTTCAATATCAGTGCAAATCATATTTGCACTTTCTGCTAGTTTTGTCATAACAAAGTCGGAAAATATATGTCACTTCTTAAGGAGGTTAAATCTGAATTTAACTGCTTTAAACGGGTTTATAGTGAAATAAATCTTACGGTTCATGTAAGTTTGCACATGAAGATAACAATAATATTTTATATGTGTCTATTAAATGCAGGTAAAATACAGTATTTTAAACGCTTACCCATGAAAATCCAATAGATCCAATTGCACAAGACAGCATCTCACCCATTACGGAAGGGAAAGAGTTACCCGATGCAAAATAAGCATGAAATCGTGGATGTTGCCAGTGAGTCAGCTGAAATAGTAAAATAAATAAAACAGAAATTCTGAGTTAGCACAAATTTATAATTATTTATGCAATGCAAGAATATAAATCCTATAAAAACTTATATTGTTTTATTCTCCAGCAGCAACATATTATTTGAAAGAAGAGTTTATGACGAATATGAATGTGTAATTTAGTAAAATATATATTCAAATACGATATATGGGCAAAGTTCATTAAACAAATTCTTCATTAAAATCTTCTATATTGAGCACACTCAGTTATAAAATTGCAATCTAATATAGTAGTTAGTTGAAGAAACACTTGACTAAAAAATCAACAAACATCTGCTACAAAAATTATCAATTATTTGTCAAATAACCTTTTTGAATTACCGACGACATTTCAACTCAGATCATTTACAAATGGTACCAGCATCTTGAAGTAGTACGGATCTTAACTAAACAATCATTGATTGCGCGGCTTGTGGCAACCATTATTTAAATCAAGTTTGCGAGCTTGAAGTAAACACCAATCCCTTTTTATTTAACCAGTCGTCGAATAGCACAGCAAAATTAGTGCGAGTGGCACACACTGATGCGTTTCGACCTTCCGTGATTATCATCAGAGTACTATGGCAAACTATCTATCGAGGATCAAACCGCACTGCATATATGGGGAAAGCAAAATTAGGTATGCGGCTCTCACCTCTAGTATTCTGGAATACATTTTACTTGACTGTAAATGTCGGCCACACAATTTATATGCAGTCACGAACTATTTGCAACCAAGTACAATGTATGCAAGACTATATATATATATATATATATATATATATATATATAGAGAGAGAGAGAGAGAGAGAGAGAGAGAAAGAGAGGGAGAGCTGTGGCGAAAGCTGAAAACAGTAAATGTTTGGGACTAGAGATAAATTTTGCAACCGACATTTCTATTCATGTAATCACGGAAGGTCGAAACACATCAGTGTGTGCCACTCGCACTAATTTTGCTGTGTTATTTGGCGACTGGTTAAATAAAATGGGATTCGTGTTTACTCCAAGCTCGCATTTGTAATACATTAAAAAAAACTGACTACAAATTAATTAATGAATCAATATCTCATTTTTTGCTTATAAAATAAACTATACGAATCTTTCTCAAACTCCTAATCAAAATACACTATTTAATCAGTAAATATACTTCAATTTTTAAATTTACATAGTACATAGTAAGCAAATTTACCATCGATTTTGCATTATTGTACATATAATTAGTTAATGAACAATTATTTTAAGATCTGCGGGGATAATTTAAGACAATAGTGTATTAGGGGCTATGCACCTAATTAAAAATCTAATTCACATAGGACCAGAAGGATATACCAACGTCAGCATGAACAAAAGGTATAATCTCTTGAATACGTGCGTTTCTTGCTTACTGACAATTCATTAATAGGAGCCCGTAAAACGATCTATACTCAGAATATTTGGTCAAGTAATATGAGACAAATAGACGGTGCAATCTCCAATACTAATATGAATTCAAATAGCAATTGAACTAACTCAGTATAAAGTTTTTACTAACAAAAAGGTTTTTAAATTAACGTGCATGTACCGGATACTAAAGCAATGGATTTTTGGATAGGCTTAACTTCACCAAAATTGAGAATTTTAACTCAGTCTGAACGCTTATTACTACTTCAAATTCATAATATCTAGCCTCGATTGACAAAATTATCATATTTCACGGCAATAATGTCATTATTTAATTAAATATACAAGTCATATAATGCTTGTTGCGAAGTATTAATAGATACTCAATTGTTAATTAGGTATTACGCATATTGTAACTCATTGTTTCGTATAGGACTAGAAAATTATAACAAAGTCAGTATAATGGATTGCCATTAGGCACGAAGCACATTCGTACATTAAATTAAACTATTCGTTTATTTTGAGTTTTGATAATACTTATTGTCCTATTTAAAATTATTTTTTACTGTGTATTCAAAACATAATACACAGTTGCATATATTAGATCTCCGCAAAAAATAATTATCGTTATAGATAGAGAGGTAGCTTTGTTGAATAACAATGCCAAAATATTATAGCGAGATTGCTGTAAATGAGGCAAACACAGACCTTTTGGAAATGCACATGCTCTAATAAAATTCACCAAGCCATGGTTAGCTCAAGGCAAAAAACGATATTTTCTTAAAAACTTGAAGAGCAGTAATCTAGCTAAACAGCTAAATAGGTTTCCTACATTTACTAGATTTAAAACCGAATAAACGAATTGAAGTGCATGTGAATTTGTACAGAATGTTAAATGACAATTCAATCAACAACGGCTTATCTATTTTGGGTTCAAGGCCTGTACGCGACAAATTCTGGCCAGTACGTGATGCGTTCCCAATAAGGACGAAGCCGTTCTACTGAATGAATTGCTTTTACTACGCTATACAATTCTTAGTTTATACTAATAAATATGTGTTCTTAATGCAATATGTAATTATATCAATTTAAATTTTCCTTTCACACGACTTCAACCCAACTGCTATATCTGTAACTTGATGTATACAAATTTGAGGAGCAAGGGAGATTATGTTTGTGTAAATAATAAATAAAAACACACATTCCGATTTACGCGCACATATGCAAATTATTCACCAGTTTTATGTAAAATCATGGAGTTTCATGGAGTTTCTTGGGAATTTGGTACAAGTGGTGTCCCCTCACCACTCGGCAACTATCACATCATGCAACTATCCGTCTGGATCCAACATCGTCGACTTCAATGGTTCGGGCACGTACTACGCAAACCCGAAGACGAACTGGTACGGCAGGTGATGAACCCAGGTCAATGTGCAAACTGGCGCCGCCGCCGAGGTGGGCAACTGAAGACATGGCTGCAACAATCAAATCGGACATGGTACTCCTAGGTTTACGCAATGTTTATGGTCCGCGTCACTGGGAGCGTCATTGGCCCTCTTTATGTGCCGAAATGGCTGCCAACCGCCCGGCATGGAGAGGCTTAATTCGGGATATCAATGGAGCCGGCTTATCCTCTAAAAGGAGTCAGCCGCAGTAAAGTAAAGTTTATGTAAAATCATGTAATTACTTCGTCTATCCATTCCGCTGTGCGTAATTCAGCCAATCTAGCCGATAATTAATCACAGGTGAGCGTATGTGAAAAACCTGTCTTCAAATTAGAGATGTTTATGTTTCAGTTATGGCACACTATCTAACAAATCTATAAGAAAGCATACGTATGTATTAAATCAAGTATCAAATAATGTGTAACCCCATAAACTCGTAAGTTCCATGCAGACTGAATTTTTATTAAAATAAGCATGGTTTGAGCAGGCAATGAAGACAAATTATTAAATCAAGGTTGCGATCTTGATAATTGGAGTGATTTTTATACCAATGGCGCAGTATTGATTTAATTAATTGTTATAAACGCCTGCGCAACCGATGTTTATTTAAATATATAAATGTTCAATTCAATCCCATGTCCTCAGGTAGCGTGGTGTGTGTTCTATAATAACAGATTCAAGGCGGTGAGTTGGAACTTTAGGGCTAAATGGATGTTTTATAGGCTCCGCCTAAGTGAAAGACAAACCAAGAAACGTTAATTAGTATATATCAGAAAATTATGTGTAGCGTGCATTATGGTGGCTAAATGGTTAGAGCAACAGATTCCAAAGCAAACTTGCAAAGGTTCGGGCTCTGTCCGCGGCAAATTCTGAAAAGAACATGGCGAGTTCCCAAAAAAAACGAAACCGGTCTACTGGATGAATTGACTTTTCTACACTACACTACACACTTAGTCGCAAACAAAACCGGGTAACCGTCAGTGGTGCATACTATATAACAATCATTACTAATCAGTTTACCGTCTTGCTCTGTTGATGATCATAGAAGATCAAAACGCGTCAATATATTTGAATCATTGTAGTTTTGCTTTCTTTGCGACTGATTTAATAAAATGAGATTGGAGCTTATATCAATCACCCATATTTGATTTTAAACATAGCCATACGTACAAACAGAAATAAGAAATACACGTATAGTTTTGCTGATTTCCATCTTCAGAATTGCAATTATTACCACCTTTAATAGAATCAATAAAATTTCTTTTAAAATATTAACGATTGAATCTAAAATACAATGTGAGCCTGAGCAGTTACATTAAATATTAAAAATAAATCAACTAGTACTTTATTGTTCTAAATGCAGGCAAATGGTTCATAACAATTTCGCTAAAGGTATTTATTATTTTAGGTATATTTTAGTAACAACAAATTTAAGTTTATATCCTTATTTTTGTCCTATATTCAATAGTGGTATCGAAATTAGCAGCTACTTATAATACAAGTACTCATGATATATCCACAGAAAGGAGTTAATTAAAGATAGAACTAATTTGGAGTATGATATTTCAACCGAATCAATTTCTGCATTAGAATGAAAAATTTTAAGAAAAAACAACTCACTCCAGGCAGAATGAACTTGTCCACATCCTCCAGAACATCTGGCCATTGCTCGGGCTCTTCGGGCGCGTGTTTCGGCAATTGTGGTGCCAGATAGCCAGGCTCCACATCCGGAATAACTCTGCGGTCCGGCAATTCATCGAGATATTTGCAAATGTAGTCGACCATATGCTTTCCCCATTTCCGAAAGTCCTCGCTGTTCATGCTTAATGTCTTTTATTTACTATGTTAACTGTTACAAATATTTGTTTACGTTTATTCAACTTTTGGCAAAGAACAAAATCGTTTTGTTTGCTAGAAAGATGTAAAAAAAGAAATATTTTTGATTTTAAAAATTCTATAATAATTAAAAGTAATCAAACGCGTTTAAATAAGTTGACCTTAACTGACAAATAGGATAATTTAATCCAAATCATGCACTCTTCGTGGAAATAAAGTACTTGCTTAAATATGTACCTATTTGTCAATGAAAGTATGATGGCTTTGCAGCTTTTCACTTTAATCTGCATCTCTTCTAAGCCAAGGTAGCATTAGCAAATAAAGTAAAAAGTGATCGTCCATTAGGTTATTTTAATCTAATTATGGTGATAACTCACAGCTTGAAAATATTTTATCATTAAAACCCTGCTGTATTGTCGAACGCAATGCCATAAGACAGTACGAGAAATTATATTCTACTCCTATATATAACAAACATAAAGCTGTCATTCGTAGCAGAAAGATTTTTAGGCTGATAGTTAATATTGTTTCTTTTTTAATTTTCTAGTATTTCTTGAACCAAATAAAATAATTACTTGCTGCGCTACTAAAAAGGAATAGGCCAGAAAGAAACTGTTAATAAACACACACACACACACACACATATATATATATATATATATATATATATATATATATATATATATAATGAATGTTCCAATGTATTAGGAAAAATTGTCCTCCACACCTGTTGAATTGTTAGTCATAATTGTGGAGTTTATTCTAAATAGATTTTGTTGGTTAAGTTCTAATGTCAAATGAAAATTACAACAGCTACGGACTACACATAGACTGTTTCCGCGTTTGTACACATTTGGTTGCACTTTAGGATATTCTGTTTTCCCTTTATGTATATATATCTCCTGCAATTGGCGCCAGAAAAATTGGGTTTTCTTTTATACATTACCTGCTCAGTTCCAGCATCTTCTTTTTTGGAGAAGCAAATATGATTACCACGTTATTTACCATATTAAAGATATTTTGTATATATCAACATTGAAGTCTGTGTCTTATCATTGAAGTTATGAATTTTACTCCTCTTTGAGTGATTAGGCTATAATATTAGCACTTCTGTGCTTCAAATTTACTCTAACCTAATAGGTTAATGAGAAAATGTTAGTTTTTCCATTTCCAATCCTCGAAGTGGTATAAGCGACCTACAATATGATTTTAGTTCACATAATTCGGAAGGTGATTTTAATGTAGCGACTAGATATCAGTATATTCAACTAATGTAAAGATGTTTAGGATGAGCGTTAATATCAAAACAATTGAATAACAGTTAAATTAAATTCACAAAAGATATGGCTTCACCGAATTTTCTGTGACATTAATTTCTTACAATAAAACATTTCACGCTTAACGCGTCCTAATAAATCAAAAGATATAACAATAATTAGTCACTATTTAAATTTATAGTAAAAGTCTGTTTTTATTTTGTCATATTGTGATTTTCAATATATTTAACATTTGCGGTGGTTATTTTGAACTCCATGTATTAAGAAATTCCAAATATTTTCCTTCTTAAGAAAAAGCTACTCATAAAATATAAGTTGGTGTATTACTTCACATTTCATGTAGTATGCGGAACGGGTGTCGCAGTTGCTAGTTTCACAGACTTCGAAGCAAATGTGTCCGGGTTTGTTTCCCGTCCAGGGCAAATACTGCAAATTAATTGAAGAGTTCCCATTAAGGACGAAATCAGTTTACTGGGTTAATTGCCTGCATACTTGATGCAATTTTTGTTTACATTGATTAATCTTAAATGCATATATATATATATATATATATATATATATATATATATATATATATATATTTAGGAAAACACAAATAACAAAGTGGATGAAGGCCATTTATTTCGTGAATACTAATCATCTCTTATACAATCATACATATTTATACATTTTGGGTTTTCAATTCATTATGCTAGTGGTAACAAATCTGACTCGTTTTTACTGCTGTTTCTTGTTTTGGCTAGTTGGTGAGTGTGTATGCGTTTGTGTTTGTGTGTATGCGTGTTTGCATGTAAAGGTCATTCTCGCAGTATTGCAAAGTGATGTCTGAGATCTGGTCATTATTGTTTTGATGGCTTGAGAATTAACCATTTGTGCGCATTGTTCACTGTTACATATACAAGTGCTATTTTTCCCAGTGTAGTTGATCGTTTCACCTTGTTGCGCAAATTCGTATTTTGCGCATGGTAAAAGCGCCAGTGTGGATAGAAGTGTTAAACGCTCATATTAATTGTAATCTTTTGTCGCCGTATGCGCCTCTGTTATTTCCACTTCAGTTTGTTGCCAATCCGATTGTGTGTTTGTTGATTCTAGTCGAGGGCCTGTTTGTTCTTGACTGGATACTAGTAGATTGTTGTTGAATTTTGTTATTCTTGGCCAGTCGATAAGAATATCATGTTGCGCACAAATGGTTAGTTCTCAAGCTATCAAAACAATAATGACCAGATCTCAGACATCACTTTGCAATACTGCGAGAATGACCTTTACATGCAAACACGCATACACACTTACCAACTAGCCAAAACAAGAAACAGAAGTAAAAACGAGTCAGATTTGTTACCACTAGCATAATCAATTGAAAACCCAAAATGTGTAATATTAAAAGGCATGTACCTTATAAATATATATATATATATAAATATATATATATATATATATATATTTATATAACATATATTAAAAAATAAACGTTCTTTACTGAAATCATATCAAATACGTAAATTATTTATGTATTTAGTAAAGCTAGCAATTGCATTTCTGACTAATAAAAACTTGCCTTTATTTTAATTGTTTGAAAAAACCATTGATCATTTTATCAAATAGGTTGAATTTTATTTTTCTTAAATAAATAAAATCTGCCACCAATTGGTATATAATTGATTTTAATTTAGTTGTTCAAAATTAAAGAGGATAAACTTTGTATTGAATAATGTTGGGATTTCGCTTATCGAATTGATTTTAAATATCTAACTTCACCGCAGTTTAAATTGTTCAATTAAGAAAATATAATTGCGTTCAAAAAAGAAACTCTCTGCAATTTTAATGAATCAATTTCTAATGAACTAGGTTTAAATTTAACATATATCTAGATTAGAGCTTATATCACATAAACAGCTTCTTCGACTCCACCGATTCTAATTAATACAATAAAGGTGTAGGGCAAGAGAAGCCTAGTGATTTGCATTAAATGATTTTCGCATTCTGTGTCTTTTTCCGAAAAAGCTAGCTGGATGCAGCTTAATTAGTGAATCCTAATATGTTACGTAATATGGACTAAAATATGGCTTAACTAGATAGAACAGCACCACATCTAAAATAATTTACCAATATAACAGACACATTTCACACTGACGGCGATGACAGATTTAACAAACTCGTTTGCGTACATGAAAGCAGCATTGATACTACTCATTAAACCAAACAACATCACAGTACACGCACTTTAGCCATGGCTCCATGATCATTATCAGGACACGAATTTAAACTAACAAATTTTAATACAACGAAAAATTTGTTGCAAATATTTAAACACTTAGTTTTACCTATTATACAAATAATATTAACTCATGATTTTCTGGATCTGAATTTCGTTGTGCTAGTTATATCCAGACATCAATCCTAGCTCTAATTATCAGAATAACCGCATGTCATTAAATAATTGTAACTTCTAATCGCACTACTATATTTTATTTAAAAAGTTGGTCTGAGAATACAACTGTTTAGCAAACGTTTGCGTATATTAGATTACTGCTTTAGTTTATTGCAAGTTGGAAATTATTTCCTGAAACTATACGAACTTAATTTTTAGTAGACATTGCATAGTTAATATTTAAATTATTTATTTAATTCAAATTCTAGAATAGAATGCAGGACATATTTTAGGTATCGCTGATGGCACAACTTGCTCTATGCTTTATCTTTGTTTCTTTTGTCAACCTGCTGACACAACAAGCATGAAAGCATTTCCAATTGTAGTCAAAATCTTTTAAATAATCATAAATTTCGCTTAGAATTTTAAATATTCCATGCTCTCCTGTATAGAGGCATTCGAAATTTGCCTGTCCAATGATTCAACATCAAAGAACATTTGTCAAAGCAACAGCGACTATTATATTTAAGTATGTATTAGGTGTTGCGAACCTAGTAACAAATTAGTTCAGTTGTGACCAGAAGGATAAACAAAAGGCAGCATGAACGGAAAGTATAATCTCATGCACATTCGTTTCGTGCTTACTGGCGACTCATCAGTAGGAGCCGGTATTACGCCCTTTAACCACTATATTTAGTGGTTAATAGGGCGTAAGTACCGGCTCTACTGACGAAGTCGCAGTAAGCACAGAAACGAATGTGCAATAGCTTATCCGTTCATGCTGCCTTTGGTTTATCCTTCTGGTCACAACTGAAATAATTTGTTACGAGGTTCGCAACACCTAATACATACTTGCATAAATATTTGTTTTCCGCAACAAACAGTATTTAACTGACTATTATATGTGTTTTTGATCATTTGTGAAGTTAAGGATGAAATGAAAATATTGGCTAATTGTAAGCAACATGTTTTACTGAATGTTGAAAAAAATTCAAGCCAAGCACGTTGAATTGCGTTGGAGTGTTTATAAGAATATTAAATGGACATTTAAACAAACATATTCTCAGGATCAACGAAAAACTCGAAGAACGAGGATCAATAAAGTTGACATTTTAAATCGATGAATAAATTTGTCACTTCAACCACTATTAGAAGTCGGGCGAGTCAAATCGTTTAAAAATGCTATGTCGTGTATTAGTTGATGATATAAATATCTGCCGAGTATCTAACGTCAAAAAAAACAGAAATCTCTTATAGTTTAGTTTAAAATAGAAACAGAGATTATGATAAACACGCTACAACATAATGTACTTTGGTGTAATTTTTATCCATTTGACGGGTTTAATGGTCATCTAGTAATATACACTTTTGCCACTTCATAGAAAACATGTTCACGAGAATTAAAATTTAATTGTTAAGGTGAAACCACCTAAATGCGCTTTGCTTCAAACGAAAATAATAGTTTACATGGATTTTATGAATATTAACTTTATATTTCACTTTATAAAAATGATATACAAGGCTTATCATCTTTGTTAATAGGATGAAAAATTTGAGTAAAGCAAAATATGGAAATATAAAAGAGAATAAATTTTACTTAAAGCCAAAAGAGGAATGGAAATATTACCATTAATGAAGGTTTTTTCGTAGCAATGTTCAACGTGATATATAAATTTCCTGTAAAACTTTTTATTACACTTATATTCTATACACAAACGATGTTGGCGGTATAAACAGCAAAAACGCTTAAAAATTTGGAAATGCATTTTTTTAAATAAACTATCTTAGAACCAACTTACCGAAATAGTTTTTTGAGATTTAACCATGCACAATATGTGAATAGAAATTAAATTTGTTTAAACAGGTCCTTTAGCAGAATGTTCAGATAATCCAATGTTGAAATTTTCAAACTAAATTTAACATCCGAGAAATGTACAACGCTTTTGCATTCTAAATTAGGATTATATTCGAGGTTACATTATCTTTACCAAAGGTCATTTAGGCTAAAGTGGCAATAACAAAGATATATCATGTGATCATAGTAATTTAATTAAATGCAAAACTAGAAGATTTTCGATAAAGGTCAAGACTGTTATTGCAAAAAACTGGTAAACTTTTATGCATAATATCAAAAAGCAAACAAATTCATAAAACAATTTTTAACGAAAAATGAAATAAAGTAAATCAAATTAAATTTCCCGCCCATTTTTGCCTTATTGTTTTAAATTTGAAGGTAGGTATATTTATATGAATCATCGAATTATTTTCGGAAGATTAATAGTGATAGCTAGAACGTCGTCGTATTTTGAACAAATGGCCATTTACTTTACGAAAATAAAATGCATCTACTACTATACAATAATCGTGTAAAGTGTGCCTAGTTTATGTTGTTTTTGTCATTTTTTTTCTTAGAGATGTAATCAGTCTGAATTTCACCGAATATCATACTACTTTCCTAATTTCTACAGAAATCATTCTTATTGAAATTCCATAAATAATAACTCAAAAATTATTTTAATAATATCTTACCATTTAGAACACGTTTATATAGATTAAATAAATTAGAATACAATAATATTACTGTAATTTGCCCCAATGTTATCTTTGTCAGTTAAGCCACAATAATAAATTGGTAAATGCTAACAAAAATATTTTGTGTGAGTTTTAATTTTAACTAACAATTTAATTTTCAAATTTAACTATTTGAACGGTGTTTAACATTTATTTAAATAGCAAGATTTAGTCAAACTAGTTGAGAAACTTTTTTCTTCAATAAAGTATTCTAAATGCCTTTTCTAAGTAATTCTTAATTGGATACAATAAGCGGATAAATAACTGTACAATTCTTTCTATGCGTAAAACAAAAGCAAATAAAATAAACGAATTTTTAACGTAACAACTTATTATTTACCCACAAAACGGCTCATAGGAATATGAGACTACATTGTAAAAATGTATCTTAATTTATGCAACGAGCAGGACGCAAATCTATCTGGTAATAGATAAGATGATAACGTGTAGTTTATGTGTCAAATTATATCGGTCTTAAGGTTGAATGTATAGTTATTAAAACTACATAATTTATTGGCATAGTTTATTTGTAAAAAGTTGGATTTTGTACGTTACGTTCAGCTTGTCGATGGTGACCAGGACATTAAAAGCGCCTTAAAACAGTGTTTTACCTGCATTTCATTTATTTCATCAAAATCGATTTCAAGAGAAAGAATGTTTGATAATTTTCCAATTTAAGTCTAAGAATAAACATGCCAATCGGTGCACTAGTTTGCAAAATTCAAAGCGAAAAATTTGCCTTTTATTTTGTTTAAATTTAATTTTATATTGTGTATTAGGTGTTGCACACCTAGTAACAAATTAGATCAAATAATACCAATAGAATGAACTAAGGATAGCATTTACGAAAGGCAAAATCTCGTGCGCAACTGTCGTTCGTGTTTGCTGGCGACTCATCAGTAGGAGCCTGTACTATGCCTTATACCGACTATATATTTGGTCAATGAAAATGGCACAATTGGAAAACACAATCTCTCATACGGATGTGTATAATAGCAGCAGTGGAATTAGCTTCATATATAGTCTTCGACAATGCCACTCATTATATTGAATACATACCAAACCTGTATAGAATACCGACACTACAGTTCATACTATCAAAATTATGGTTGCCTCATCAGTACACGGTACCAACAACATGGTTATCGAGTCGGTACAAAATACCATTACAATTGATTTCAAAGTATGCTAAATTTCACCAAACTCCCTAATTAGAACTACTTCTGAATGCCTGTTAACCAGTCACTATTGCCGGGTTAATATAAAATCAATAAAAGCATTAGGCTGTATTAATATTTTATACAAAGAATGTTTCTTACTAAGCCAAACGAATAAATATGACGGCTGTACATTAATCTCATAATTATCGGCTGCATCACCATAAGCATCAAGACCGTTCTCATCGTCACATCATCATTTTTATACATATAAATGGATCAGCATTAAAAATAATTGCTTCAATGCCACGTTTAATTTATGATTATGCGTAGGCTGCAAAAGAGCACTAGGTCATCCCAATTTCTTGTGTAGATGCATGATTTATATTCAGAGTTTTACCTCTCATAAAGTTTTCCATAAAGGGCTAATGCACACTATTTAGCTTAGCATCTGTACCTTAGATTTCGATGGCCTACATTGAATTCACATCTGGAAACTTACTCGCCTTATACAGAACATATGCACTAATTTAATTCAAGCTCATTTAATTGTGCAAAAAAACTTAATACTAGGTATTACATGAAACAGAATGCCTATATCCTGAAGGTACTAGCGAAGTTCAGAGCAAATTGAATTTTATGCATATAATAGGTCCACAAACATGACTTAAATATAAAAATTGAAATATCTAAACTGGAACAACTTTCCTAAAAGCGAAATACGGATATTTGCCATAGAGTAAATTTTCTCATTTTGAACTTATTGACTTTGTCAAACTCCTAAGAGTACAAAGAACTAAATAAGCCTAGAGGAAAGAGAAAGCTTAAACATGCATCACGATTCGGATAGATCAACAGAATTTACAAGTGGACCAGCACAAACATGAACAATATATTAAATTATGGCAGTTAAAAAATTCTAAGTGCGATAGAAATCTTTTTGTTACCGATTTATTCTTCCACATGCATGAGTGATATTTAGAAGTGGTCCCATGTAAGGGAATTAATAGTTCTACATTTCAAGTTCAAAAGAAAGTGGCAATAAACATGCATTGATTGTGCGTGTGGTGGAAACTAATGTTTAAATAATATTTGCATGTTAGAAATAGAAAAACAATCCTATTACATCTCAGCACACGTACAACGCAAAAACCAGCGTCAGCTCTCCAAAAATCATGAACGAGAATTAAACCGAAATGATTTTATATATATATATATATATATATATATATATATATATATATATATATATATATATAGATATATATATATATATATTACTAGGAATTGGCAACCTAGTGCTCGTTTTCAGTCCACATATTATTATGAACAATACGAATTACAATGTTCGCTTATGGTTATATGGCAGTGAAACATTAGTCACTTTTGGCTTTTGTATGGCTGTGCATGATATATATATATATATATATATATATATATATATATATATATATATATATATATATATATGCATACAGAGAACCAAATATGTTGCTCTTCAACTTATGGAATTGTAAACAAAGTGCAGCCGACATTTACAGTCTAGTTCAATGTATGCAAGACTGCTAGAGGTGAGAGCCGCATATCTAAATTTGATTTCCATATATATTCAATGCAGTTTGATCCTCGATAGTCAGTATGCCGTCGTACTCTGATGATGATCATGGAAGGTCGAAACGCGTCGGTACGTTGCGATTGGCGGTAGTTTTGTTATGTCGTTCGACGACTGGATAAATATAATGGGATTGGTGTTTACTTCAAGCCTGCAAACTTGACTTGAATAATTGTTACCACCACCCGCACAATTAATTATTGTTAAACAAAGTACTTGACTGTAATGCGGCTGCTTGATTTCTATGCAGCTAAAAGCATAATTTTTTGCAAATCCTACTAAACACATGATTTAACCAATAAAATAGACATTGCTTGTATAAATAGCTTTTATAAAATCAATTTTGCAGGTTACAATTAAACAAAGATTATATTCGTATAACCAGGCGAACAGTATATTTAACAATAATTGATGGCGCGGGTGGTGGTAACAATTCTTTAAATCAAGTTTGCGAGCTTGAAGTAAACACCAATCCCATTGTATTTAACCAGTCGTCGAACAACACAACAAAACTACCGCCAGCCGCAACGCAATGACGTGTTTCGAACTTCCTTGATCATCATTAGAGTACAACGGCAAACTGACTATCGAGGATCAAAGCGCATTGAATATATATGGAAATTAAAATTAGATATGCGGCTCTTATCTCTAGCAGTCTTGCATACATTGAACTTGACTAGAAATGTCGGCTGCACAATTTCTATGCAGTCTTGAACAGTAACTGTTTGCAGCTTTCGCCACATCAACATATATAGGCAATACAATTTAACAACAATTGATTGCGCAGTTGGTGGTAACAATTCTTTAAGTCAAATTTGCGAGCTTCAAGTAAACAGTATATTATTTGGCTCATTCCAGAAGAGCCGACTTTAGAAGTAATATAATTTCTTTGAAGTAAATCTGCAAGCCTGAAATAAGCATAAATGCCATGTCATTCAACAAGTTCTCGAGCCACATAGCAAAACTACAGTCAGTCAAACGCACTGACGCGTTTCGACCTTCCAAGATCGTTGACAGAATACGACGGTAAACTGTCTAGCGGGTATCAAACAGCAATGTATATATATGGAGAGCAAATTTAGTTATGTGGCTCTCA
Organism: Eudiplozoon nipponicum; assembly: GCA_029291075.1. Lineage (NCBI taxonomy): Eukaryota > Metazoa > Platyhelminthes > Monogenea > Mazocraeidea > Diplozoidae > Eudiplozoon > Eudiplozoon nipponicum. The sequence continues at coordinate 88,294 of JAQBSW010003029.1, forward strand.
ACTCTATTAGTCTAGCAAATATTGTAATTAAAATTAACAAAAAAACATTGATCGCGCGTTGGTGGTAACAATTCTTTAAATCAAGTTTGCGAGCTTGAAACAAACACCAATCCAATTTTATTTAACCAGACGTCGAACAACATAGCAGAAATACCGCCAGTCGCACACACTTACGCGTTTCGAATTTCTGTGGTCATCATCAGAGAACGACGGATAACTGACTATCGAGGAGAAATCGTGCAGCCGCCATTTCCAGTCGAGTATAATGTATGTGAGACAACTAGAAGTGAGAGTTTCATATCTAATTTCGCCTTCAATATATATGCAATACGGTTTAATCCTCGCTAGTCATTTTGCAGTCGTACTCTCATGATGATCATGGAAATTCGAAACACGTCAGTGCGTGCTACTGGCGGTAGTTTTGCTGTTGTTCGACGACTGGTTAAATACAATGGAATTAGTGTTTACTTCAAGCTCGCAAACTTGATTTAAAGAATACATTGTACTTGAATGGAAATGTCGGCTGAAAAATTTCTATGCAGTCACAAACATTAACTTTTTTGCAATTTTCGCCACAAACATAGATAATAAAATTTAAAAATCATTGATTATATATATATATATATATATATATATATATATATATATTCTTTATTATGTCCATTGTCTACGAATAAACCCATTAAAAACAAAGTGGATAATTTGCATTTATTTATAGAACTAAACATCACTTTCCAAAATTTCATTTACATTTATAAATCTATATAAATGAAGGATTATAAATTGCTGTTTAATAGTCTCTAAATAAATGGCTATTATCCACTTTATTATTAATGATTTTTCTCCTTAATAAGATATATATATATGTGTGTGTATTCAACAGAAAAATATTTTGTTGCAGAAAAATATTTATTAAAAGTAAGCATTCATAAAATTATTGCGCTGGTGGTAGAAGCAATTTTTTAAATGAAGTTTGCCAGCTTGATGTAAACTCCTATCCCATCTTATTTGACCAACGGTAAACAACATAGAATAGAGTATGTGTAACTGACGGTAGTGGTGCTAGGCTGCTCTACGACTGGTTAAATACAAGGTGTGACAGTTGGAATTTTTGCTCATTCGACGATTTTGGTAGCATGAGCCTTGATTATTTTTAGGAATATATTTCCGGTTTATCTTCGTAATCTCGATGGAGAAAAAAATAGTTGGATCAAGTGTATGTTCCTGAATAACCATTAAAAAGGATCACTGAGTTTCAATTTAAGCATTTTATATATTAGAAATGGTATCCAATAGTCGCATTTATGTTATATTGTCGTGCTCCATCTATTACATTTTCATATAAAATAAGTTTGAGACTATTTGTATGTTGGCTGTGTGTGTATGGTGTAATTATTTTTGAGAATAGAAACATATTCTGAAATAAACTGTGAAAACGACGAGCACCTTTTTAAACACCCATTTTATTTCTCTGGTAATGCAAATTGAACGTGTCTTAAATTTTTGAAGGTCCAATTGTTTGATATATACGTGCAATTATATTAAAAATATGTCTGTTCTTCTTAACCATATCGGCTGAAGATTAGTCCAAGCGAGGTTTGATGAGTAGATAAAGTTGAATATTTACGCCTTATAACGCATGCTGAGAGTCCTTCCGGTTTTTAAGATAGTGCATTGTTTGTGGGGTTTCAAAAATTGTTGTGTATTCAAGAATAGGTTTTATACGTGTCTTAAAAAGAATAAACCTAAACTTGGTTGTCTTTTTTGCCTTATTATCAAATTTATTTATCGTTTGACTTGGCGTGTAATGAAGGTAATATGCTGTTTGGGACGTAATTTAATTTTAAGAATTATTCATAAGTTATGGATTGTGTCGCTTTAAGAAATGATTTCCCCAATGTATCTGTGAGCAATAAATACTTACCGAATTATAAGAACACAAAATTAGAAGTTTTGAACTGAAGTAATAGGTTTTTAAGTATACCGTGGATATTCTGTAGGCTTACTTGGATATTTAGAAATGATTTAGATATATTTATTTGGTTGATTGGATAAACTATTGTGATTTCATCCGCATACTTCATAATTTGACCGTGTTTTATTGTATTATTTATAAACTGAAATACAAAGCGGTCCTAATTGTGCAGTCTTTAGAACTCCATAGTTGATAGACAGTGGAATAGATATTATTCGGACTTGTGTGATAACGGATAGTCTTTGTGACAGGTACTTAGAGATGAAATTCTGTGTTTGTGCAATGGTGTAGGTTGGTGAGTTAAAAAATATTACAATGGAGCTATTAATTAAGGATAGAAAATCGTTTTTTTCTGTCAGTTTGATCATTTTGTTCGTATATGATCGATTTCGAATGAAACCACGTTGATGGGGGCTTTTAAATTGAAACAACAGTTCAATCAATTTAAAGATGATATTGTCCAGAACATTAGTGAGTGCAGGAAGGTCAGACATTTGTCTGAAATCATTGAACTCACTAGGGCTTCTGGTTCTTGTTAACAGTTCAA
>JAQBSW010003030.1:0-90811 GCA_029291075.1 Eudiplozoon nipponicum
AACAATAAATACAATCAATTATTAGTCATGGTTCTCATTTTTTGCATAATGTTACACTCGAATTATACCTTAATTTTTCCTATTTCGATGATGAATCTATTACTCTTTATATAATCAATTATTGTACAAATGCGAATAATGAATAAGACCGTTTTTCCTCTATCATAATTCTTATATCAAAATTGATATGACGTATGCAATAATATTACAGCTGAACTTTCTGATGTTGATATATTGTACAGAATAACTAGTGAGATTTACTTATCTATATGAGACTAATTGCACATATTTATGTGATGTGATATCTTTTTTATATTGTACATTTTCCAATATTATTATCTATTTGATGGAACAGGATATTCTATTCTATTCTATTCTGTTGCTTACGCCGGGCTATGGTGTAGGTTAAAATGAATTATTTTTCAAATTTATTATGCAATGGAAACAAATCAATATAAACATAATTGTAGTTTGATTTTAGTTTAAATTTACAAGGAAGAAATTTAGCTTTCCATTTGCATTATGTAAACCTTTTAGGCTGTACTTAATCATTATAAGTTAATTACAAAGCTATACGGTAGAGTTTAATGATTGGTAACTTTTGTTCGTTGAGACTTCTGAGATATTTATACATGTTACAAACGTACCGCTTTCAGTGTCATTCACTTTGTAAGATGTGAAACACTGAAGATTTGATCTCATTTGCGTGGCTCAAATCCTTCGGATTCTAACTGATTATTGATAATAACATTTACTTTTCGTGTCTTTGGGAATAATCTAGATTTATATAACAATTGTAACAAATTTTAACCATTCAACTTTAGGATTTAATATAGATGTAACCTTAAAAGTTTTGGCATCAAAAACAATCTCTAGTACATAATTTCACAGAACGTATTCCAAAAAAGTTGTTTCTTGTGCTCTTATGAAGGACTTAAAATGCTAGAATATCATCACATGATGTCTTCCCTGAATTATTTAAAATTTTCACTACCTGGCATCGCAAGTTAAGACAAACTATTTATGGTTTTCTGTTGTTCAATGCAATTTGCATTATAAACAAAACAATATTTTTTCTGCTCAAGAGGTAATGCGAATTTCACTTCTTAACAGCATTGATAAATTATTTTGAGTCAAAACATTACTATTTCATGACAATTTTAATGAGTTTTTCGGACTTGGTGTGCGCAAGAATTTCAACTATTTTCCAAACACACGACTTTAAAACTTACCATCAGTTGTATAATTGGTACAAAAAATGCGAGTTGCGTCTATTCCAGTTCTATGAAAAATGAGTCGTCAATATCCAAAAAATCTGCAATTGCTTAGAATTAATAAATGTCAAATAACCTTTATTTGATGAAACAAAAAGCATATCTTCAATATTATGGATGCGTAACGGAGCCCCAATAAGCCTCTATTCCCTTTAAATAAGGCAGCATCAAATATTCTCAAAGTTGGATAATTACATTTTAAATGTAATTCAGTGGGCTGATACTTTTTAATTTCTCAGAAAAACACAAATCAAAATTAAAAAGTATTTATGCAAAAATTGATATGCTGTGACACAAGATTTTTCTTTGTATAAATGTGTGTAATAAGTATATTTTGTATAATTTTGAGTGAGCTCATTCCTGGCAATGAGTGCATAATGAAGTCATTGTAAACGGAATTTTCATTATCACAAATGCAGTTTTCTGGCTTAGACTAAAGTTTTCCCAATTTACTTTAAATACACAAAAATAAAATATTATTTCCATCATAATTTTTGAAGTTGAACATCTTGTTTAAGGCACACGACAACCTTGCACACAACTCCACACTACGCACGTCATCACTCGCTCGCGCCCTCGCAGTGCGACGTATCGACCGGCACATTAAACAGGTTATCAACAAACAAGCGCTTAACATCGAGAGACACATCCGCACGGCTCCTAACTACCGGATAAAGTTTGCTGCCATCAAACAACAATTGCTACAAAAGCCCAAAACCTCATATATTAACTTCTCTCAGTCGGACGACTCCTGCTTTGCCGACAATTATGTAAATTATCTAATGATGATATCAACCGGTGCCTCAAAACTACCTACTTCGCCCGGAATGGCTTAATTCGACGATCTCTCCTATCCCAAAAATGACACCTCGTCGATCTCCTCATTCAAAGATCTCTGCCCCACTACTATCGTCCCTTCTTTCACTAAAATATTCGACAGGGTCTTATACAACCTAATCTATCTTTTTATTAAGTCTCAGAACAACTTCTATCTCCTCGACGATCAACATGTCTTCCTGAATGGCTGCTTCTAATCCACCAACTTATTCATTATCCTTAATCACTGTTACTACTCTTTCTCCAAAGGTCATGAATACATTCTCCTCTTCCTGGATATATCCAAGGTTTTTGATTTTTTGTCAATTTAGCAATTAAATCCGCTTTATTGGGAAGCAATATCTGCGGCAACGTCATCAATCTCCGAAACCAAAGCACGGCTGTAAAATTCGGAAATAATCACTCGAGGCCAGTCCTTATCCAGTCTGGAGTTCCCCAGGGCTCCGTACTTGGTCCTAATCTTTTCAACCTTACACTTGCGCAGGTACAGGTTGAGGACAACCTCTTCAAGCTTTTTAAATATGGGGATGACATGGTCATTGTATTCAGCAATCCCACAGCATCTTACTCCCTTACTCTTTATATCGGAGCTTTTATTCTCGTTCCATTCGCTGCTTAGCAATATCGGTCTCAAAATAAACCCTGCCAAGACTCTTTTGATGAATCTCTCCTCCGACTCATTCTGTTCTCTCCTGAATGCAAATTATCCTCTTGATATTGAACTAATAGATTCGGTCATACACATTGGTATGTATTTTTTTAAATTTCTAGAGTTCTCGCCATGCCTTACACACACTACTTCCAAACTCTTCAAATGGGCCCATCTGATCTGCTTCAAGACTAACAACCCCACTCTCCAACTCACGCTATTCAAGGTCTATGTCCTACCTCTCATTTCATACGCTAGCAAATTCTACTGTCCTCTCACTCTAGCCTCCTCGTACGCCATCGACCAAATCTCCTGCAAATTTCTAAAGCGAGTCTTCCCTCATAGCCAAAATTATCGGGAACGCCTACTCCTGGCAAAACTTCTACCGCTTTGGTTTACCCGTCATTTCTTTCATTCATAAGATCTCAACTTGCCTATCACTGTCCAACTTTGCTCACCCAAGTCACCACTACACCACATGCTCTAGCAACTCTTCAATTCAATATAACCATACTCCCAATATATTTAACAAAATCTCTTTTCCAAAGCCACTGGTGTCTTCAACGCTCTTCCCACAGAAATAAAGCTCCTACCTCAGCAAAATTTTAAAAAGGCGGCCCACAAGTACTTCTTTAACATATTTATATTTGAGACGACCGATTGAAAGCAAAATTGTTTCCTTAAATCATAAGATTTCTTTCACCCCCAGGTTATTCTCATTACTATTTTCGGAGGGCGAAATCCCTCTGACTGACATCTAATTTCCACATTTCCCCTCTGGTTTTAAATCTCTCACTCTTGACTCTCTGATACCACTTCCATTCTAATTTTTCATTCTACCATATTCATATAGTTGATACTTTACCACGTTTTGCTCAACTAATCCTTTTTCTTTTTCTTTCAGCTAATGACCGGAAACTCAAAAGCTTGCGGGACTATCCGACGGTTTAAATCGGACATCGATCTCCCCTCGCCTACCATCAGTCATAACCTCGTTCAACGGAAGCCAGTGAATCCTGCACGAAACACAAGCTTCAATCTAGTCGACTCCATCCTAGTGAATTCTACACTACAGAAATTCAATATCCACGACAAAGAACTACGTCGGTCGACGTCTGCTTCCGGTCCACCATCACTTTCGATCTCACATTCAAATTCGTCTGTCCTACACCAGCCTACCCCGAATTGATGCTCGGACACTTCATGGACTGAACTATAATTGATCCTGTCTAGTCAAAAGGGATCTCTCTTTCTTTTACCAGATTGAACTATCATGAAGTTGATCAAAGCACTTCTCTTCCTCAAATTCTCCCTCCTCTGTTGTTAATTACTTTGCTTGTCACAATTTCATTCACCTTCACATATCCTACCTTTGATTTGTTATTTCAATAGTCGGGCCTGTTGGCCTTTGTTGCCCAATAATTTTTTTTATTATTATAATTGTTATTATTATTATTATTACTATTATTATTGATTGTGCCATATATACAATATATTTTAGAATTTGCCCAACGTTTAATTTACTCTAATTAATATAACGGCATTGATTTCAATTTGAATTTAAATTAAATTGATCTTGGTCCTTTAGTCTAATTTTTTTGTTGTTCATGGAAATACGCCACGAAAATCCGTGAAACGGCGAGCTATTACATGGTTACTTAGGAAACTAAGCCTAAGGAAGAGTTTTAAGAATGATGAGCAATTTACGTAAAATGGTCGATTTGGTTGCTCTTGTTTAAGCGATTATCCTGGTAGTCATGCAGGAGCGAAACTGATATTTACGGGACTTCATTAGGAAGCGACTTAAGAGCCTCTTCGTATAGGTTACTTACCAAAAGACGGACAGTTTTATTCACCTTGGACTATTCAAATTATTATAGACCTAAATAGAGTTCTTATACTCGTGTGGATATGGATATGGCGGCTAACAGGTCCACCTGCTATTAAATACTTTGCTAGTCACAATTCCATTCACCTCCACATATACTACCCTTGATTTGTTATTTCAATGGTCAGGCCAGTTGGCCTTTGATGCCAAATAAATGTATTATTATTATTATTATTATTATTATTATTATTATTATTATTATTATTATTATTATTATTATTAATGTATTATTATTATATTATTATTATTATTATTGTTGTTGTGGAGGTTAATTTAATTATTGGATACCAGTTAACTCCTCATATAAAAATAAATCAATTTTTCATTTTTGGACATTTGATGTTATCTCTGGTTTCGTAAAACAATATTGTATTTTTTGAAAATATATTGTAATTTTTTTGGAAGTTCTTTTGTTCATATTGTCGAAGTTTTTGACTTGTCTTGTCGAAGGTAGAAAAGAGTTTTTTTCTGAGTTGCTGAAGCGTACAAGCGGAACACTGCGTGGTTCCATCTACGATATCTTTGTTAATAATTTTTTGTAATATTTTAGTAGATTGTTCTTTTTAATCATCAGCGAAAAGAACAACAAATTTGCTTCAGGTAATTGACGTGGATATTTGTTTTAAGGTCAAACCCTCGTCTTGTTCTGTAAACCGTGAATATCAGCGTATCCTGGTAAGCTTAATTAATATAATATATAAATTGCAAGTAATTTAATAATATTATGGCTGGTTTATTAAATACTAAGGATACAGAACAGTTGGCTAGTGGACTTAATACTTGTAGCTTAAAAGATAGTTCAGAGGAACTTAAGTGTTCCAAGATAGATGATCATTCCGCATATATGGTTTTTCCAAGCCTGGCATCCCAGAGGCTCTCTTATGGTAGTGACCAAAGGGCCTCTACAGCGGGAATTTATTTTCTTTTTCGACAATTTATAATGATTCCAAATAAATGTATTATTATTATCACCCCAGGCTATTCTCTTTACTGACTTCGGAGGGCGAAATCCCTCAGACAGTCATCTAATTTTCCACTTTACCCCTCTGGTTTTAATCTTTCCTTCTCGACTCACTGATACCACTTCTCAGCCCATTCCTGACCCCATCATATCCACGTTGTGGATACTTTACTACGTTTTGCTCATCCAATTCTTTTCTTTCTTGTTTCAGCGGAAGACCGGAAACTCAACAGCCCTACCGATCCACCAACGGTTTGCTTCGGACATCGACTCCCCCTCGTCTTCCTTCAATCACAACCTCGTTCTACGGATGCCTGCGACCCCTGCAAGACTCACTCGCTTCAATCCAGCAGATTCCATCCAGGTCTATGCTATGCTCCATCAACTCAATCTCCACGACAATGGACTCCATCGGTCGACGTCTGCCTCCGGTCCGCCATCATTTTCGATCTCACACTTGAACTCATCTGTCCGGACCCAACCTACCCCGCTGGATGCTCTGACACTTCATGGACTATCTCCAATTGATCTTGTCTAGTCAAATGGAACTTCGTTTTTATTTTTTTCACCAGATTGAACTATCTTGATGTTAATGATAACTTTTCCCTTCATCAACCCCTCCCCCTGCTATTAAATACTTTGCTAGTCACAATTCCATTCACCTCCACATATCCTACCCTTGATTTGTTATTTCAATGGTCGGGCCAGTTGGCCTTTGATGCCAAATAAATGTATTATTATTGTTATTATTATCAATTTCCTAAGCACAGCATAGATAGAACTAGCCACATATTAATATACAACTAAAAGTCATTTCACAAATGTTCTGTTGATCGAGCTATGATAAAAGTAGGTTGAAACTTACTTCTGGACAATAGATTTACGACCTCCACGGAATCTCTGCATGTCTAGAAGTGTCATGGTTTTGAATTCTGGATAAATCACAGCGGTCCATGTTGATTGCATGGCATTGATGCGTGAAACAAAATCTTCATTTTCAACGTATTTTTTTGACAAATCTGAATGCTTAACTTGACGTGGAGCTTTCATTGCGTGAGAAATTGGACTAAAATAAACGAAAGCATGAGGTACTTTATTTTTTTCAGTCTGGCACAGAGCGGTTGTCTCATTAAAATATCATAAGATACGTCTGGTCGAGCATTATTGCAGTTATAAATGAGGTAATCTGAATCCCAATCAAACATTGCAATATATTTTCTATTTGCAATAGTGATTTCGAAACCCTGAAATTCTATCCAAAACAGTCCTATACCTGATTATATATGAGAGTCCACGTCCCAATATTTCTGACATGATCGACAACTTGGTTAGGATAATTAAACTTAAAAGTAAATTCATTTAGATATTGTGCTTAAATTAAGAAAATATACTACGTACAGTCTCCACAGCCTTCAATGTATGGCCAAATGTAGACTTGCCATTCACCGAGAACGTCTAAGTAAGAACAATCTGTTGGTGTGTCTGAATTCGAAAATGCTAAAATGCATAGCACCAAAAGGAAAATTTCACGACCATACATCGCGGGTTCTCAGTAATGAATGATTTCGAATTTAAAAACGAAAAAAACATTAACGTTGGGTACCACAGTTATTTAAATTCGATTAAGTAACAATAGGTTCTTTTATAATTAAAATTTTTTAATGCTGTTCTTTACTGTCATCTTTAATACACCGGTTCCATTTTTTGTATTTAAATATAAGTTTCAAAATAAACAGATGGCATAGTTTCATAATACCAGATTAAGGACGACCTTTAAAATTAGTTAGAATTAACAAAGTATTTAGTTTACCAATATAATGCGTATGTAAACGCCGCAGCAGCAAGTAACTGCTGTGCGGCGTTACACAAAAGTTAAGATAGTGAAGGCTGAGAAACAGTTACCGTTGGTGGCTCTTATTAGGGACTGTGGAGGATGTTAAATCCTCCGCCTTATAGAATAGAATAGAATAGAATAGAATAGAATATCTTTATTTGGATTCAAACCACACATATTCCATCAAATAATAAAATTGGAAAATGTACAATATATATTAAAAAAATTATCACATCACATAAAATTGTGCAATTAATCTCATGTAGATAAGTATATCTCACTAGTTGTACTATACAATATATCAATATCAGAAAGTTCGACTGAAAAGAATAATATATACATCATCAAATTAGGAACAATTAAGGTATAATTCGAGTGTAACATTATGCAAAATTGAGAACCATGACTAGCAATTGATTGTATGTAATGTTAACTAACATGAAGATATAGTGCATAACATTTCAATTATAATAATACAAAACTTGGAAATAAAAATCTCAAGAAGATCTGTTTCCGATAACAATTATCCTTGTCTTTTATTCAACCATGAGAAAGTATTATCATAATCAAAATAAAAAATATCAGCAGGATTGCAGACTTTTTCAAGTTCAGTAGATAAAATTTTAAAAGACATCTTAGATGGAGGCATTTCTCTAAGCCCCTTCGGCAATTGGTTATAAATTTTGTAGATTTTCGAGAAAGAGAATAACTTGCTCGCTACATTCCCACCAAAGGAGGAGATATTGCCAAATGTCCAGATCTAGTTCCAACTTCATGACTCTTTCTTATCGGAGTCATATAGGCACCAGTCCACTGGTTCAAATGGAAAACTTTTATACAATAGCACATCCTCCGAAACCACAGAGATTGCAATGACACAAACTGTAATCTAGAGGCGTATATAGTGCAAGAAATAGGACTAATATGTTTCACAACTTTTCTTTGTACAGCTTCTATCTTATTAGACAAACCCTTTTTTAATGGATTCCAAGTAGCGACAGCATATTCTAGTACCGGTCTAATCCATATTATATACATTTGAAGTTTTATATCATTTGATAAGATATTTCGATTTATTAGTGCCCATCTTTTCTTGGCACTGCCTACTATACTTTCAATATGTCTCTCAGCAGATGCTGTACATTGAATAGTTATGCCTAAATCCTTAATTTCTTGCATAAGTTTAATCTCAAATACATCATTAATCACAGCATCATGAAAATAAACATAATGAAAGTTTGTTCTGTTACCTATTTTTAAAGCTCTCGTCTTTTTATTGTTTATTCTCAGCCCTAGTTTAATCAAATATCTACTCAAATCATACAAATCTAATGTCACATTATTTTTGGAGAATTCGACATTCTTTGGATCAATTAGGAAGATTATTTTTAAATCATCAGCGAATTTGCAAACTCGACCGTTAAGGATCTTAGTTTCCAAATTTGCAAATACAATTTTAAATGAAATTGGCCCCAAGCTTGATCCCTGTGGAACTCCACTCGTTACTCGTTTCGATTTTGATATCAAATCGTTTACTTGAATACTCATTCGTCGATTATATAAATAGTATTTAAGTAATCTAAAAATATTCGGATCAATATTCAACAAACTAATTGCATTCAAAATAGCATCAAAAGATATAGAGTCAAAAGCTTTTGAGATATCTATAAATACAATTAATGCATCTAACTTATTCTCGTCTAATGTAACTACATGTTTCCACATGTAAAGCATATTAGTAGTTGTCGATCTACCTTTCGTAAAGCCATGTTGACATAAGTCAAAATCAGCCGGTAACATACGTTCTAAATGATCTAGTATCAATCGTTCTATTATCTTCAAAAACGAAGGGATAATAGAGATTAATCTATAATCACTGGCGCACGTTGGCTTACTTACTTTTGGCAACGGCTTAGCTACTATCGTTAGTATATCGATTGGTAATTTCCCATTCTTCAAAATTCTATTTATAAAATTGCAGAGCACATTCATAAATTTTAAAGGTAATTGAAGCAGATTATCAATCGAAATACCAAGGTGATCTTTTTGTTTTTTTTTATTTGATTTTTAACATCAATTTTATCAATTCATCACTGTCAATAACAAGTCCTGGTTCCTGGTCTCCCAAAGGATCAGGTAGTTCCATGAAATTTCTTTCATTCTGTGGATTGCATATCAAATTGCCAAATACTTCATCCAATTCACAGAGAAATTCGTACTCAGTTTTATCCACAGGTAATATAAGCTTTAACTTTTCCTTATATTTACTATAATCTGTGAGGAGTTTGTATCCTAATCTAGGATTACTCTTCATTTTGGCCAAAATAATTCGTTCTGATTTTTGATGAATTATTAGCAGTGATGAACTAATTTCATTATCAATAGAATCTAACCTGATTTTTTTAATACTATTAATAAGACTACACTTTATTATATTATCTCGTTTAATTCTTAGTTTACACAATTTCCTATTAATTCGTTTCGGTATAATGTCCGTAAACGTAGATGCCTGAAATAAAATAGATAATAACGATGAAACAGAAGAAACAAATTCTTCAGTATTCAAGAAATAAAAACTCTCATAATCAATCAGTATGCTTAACTCTCTAAAAAAATTCCAGTTGATTCTGGAACAGTGCACGTGTGCATTTTCAAAATTAAGTTTCTGTGTTATGCTACTCAAGATGTTCCATTGTAAAATAATTTGTTTGTGATCCAATTCTTTGAAATAATTAACAACATCATAACTGTGCGATTTCACTATTTCAATTTCTAAGTATACATTATCTAAGCATTGCGAACCTCTAGTTGATTCATTTATAATCTGCTTGAGATCATGGTTAGAAAAAATTGATTATTTCACAGTCCTGTAACTTATTAAAGTCACCTACCACTACATTATAGCCATGGCAGTCAAAGATAGATTGAAAAGAATTGGTAAATGTTTGATCATCAAATAAAGTAGCATACGGCGGTCTGTAAACCGCTGTTAAGATCAGATTATCAGTTTGTATAGATAAGAAATCAATGATAGCATTATCATCACTAGTATGTAAAATTTTCGCCTTAAATATAGATTTACTATAAATGAGTACTCCTCCACCTCTTTTATCCAGCGATCTGTTCTTTCTGAATAAAGAATAATGAGGAATATCAAATTCATGGTTTTTAATATCCTTTTTAAGCCAGGTTTCAGATAATATTATAAAATCGAAATCGTTACTCATTATAAAATTACGCAGAAAAATGTTCTTATTCTTAACACTTCGAAAGTTAGCATAAAATAAAGTAAATGTAGAAAACGACTTATCTAAACAAGTATCGACTTTTACTGATTCAACTTTGTTGGCTTCTTTATTATTCGTTTCCCGGGCTTCGAGGCCATGCTTCTTCTCCCCCTCTCTGTCCACAACATTTGTGTCTTAATAATAATAATGTAATAATAATAATAATAATAATGTAATAATAATAATAATAATAATAATAATAATAATAATAATATGTAATAATAATATGTAATAATACATTTGTTTGGCATCCAAGGCCAACTAGTGACCATTGAAATAACAAATCAAGGTAGGATATATGAAGTGAAGTGGAATTGTGACTAGCAGCAATAGCCAGAGGGAGGGGTTGGGGAGGGTGGGGAAGGGAAAAGTTATCATTAACATCAAGATAGTTCAATCTGGTGAAAAATAAATATAAGCGAAGTTCCATTTGACTAGACAAGATCAATTGGAGATAGTCCGTGAAGTATCAGATCTTCAAGGTGAATGTGAGATCGAAAACAAAGATGAAGATGAAAAGATGGCGGCCTGGAGGTAGACGTCGACCGATGGAGTCCATTGTCATGACGATTGAATTGATGGAGCAAAGCATGGACATGGATGGAATCAGCAGGATTGAAGCGAGCGAGTCTTGCAGGGGTCACAGGCATCCGTAGAACGTGAGTGTGATTGAAAGACGACCAGGGAGAGAATCGATGTCCGAAGCGAACCGTTGTTGGATCGGTAGGGCTGTTGGGTTTCCGGTCCTCCGCTTAAACAAGAAAGAAAAGAATTGGATGAGCAAAACGTAGTAGAGTATTCACAAAGTGGATAAAGTGGGGTCAGGAATGGGCTGAGAGGTGGTATTAGTGAATCTAGAAGAAAAGATTAAGAGCAGAGAGGTAAAGTGGAAGATTAGATGGCTGCCTGAGGGATTTTGCTCTCCGAAGTTAGTAAAGAGGATAGCCTGGGGTGAAGTAAATTTTATGGATTGAGAAGGAACCAGTTTCGTTACCAATCGGTCGTATCACAAAGAAGTTTGTTGAAGAAGTACTGATGGGCTGCCTTTTTGAATTCGTGCTGGGGTAGGAGCTTTATGTCTGTGGGAAGAGCGTTGAATACATTAGTGGCTTTGGAGAAGAGATAGATTTTTTTTAAATAATGAGGGGGTATGGTTAGCTTTGATAGAAGAGTTACTAGAGCGTGTGGCGAAGTGGTGACTTGGGTGGGCAAAGTTGGAGAGTGGTAAGCAAGTTGTGATCTTATGGATAAAAGAAATGACTCGAAGGTGACGGGTGAACCAAAGCGGAGGATGGTTTGCCAGGAGTAGGCGTTCCCTATAGTTTTGGCATTTCGGGAAGACTCGCTTTAGAAATCTGGAGGATACCAGTTCAATAGTATACGAGGAGGCGAGGGTGAGAGGACAGTAGAATTCGCTGGCGTAGGAAATGAGGGGCAGAACATAGACCTCGAATAACGTGAGTTGGAGAGTGGGGTTGTTAGTCTTAAAACAGATCAGACGGGCCCATTTGAAGAGTTTGGAAGTAGTGTGTCTAAGGTGTGGGGAGAAGTCTAAGGACTTAGAGAAATGGATGCCGAGATGTTTGGCCGAATCTATTATTTCTATGTCGAGGGGGTAGTTGGCAACCGGGATAGAGCAGAATGGATCAGACGAGAGTCTCATTAAGCGAGTTTTGGTGGGATTTAGTTTGAGGCCGATTCTGCTGAGCTGCGAGTAGAGCGAGGATAGGAGTTCCAATATAAGGGATAAGGAGGGGTTGGATGTTTTGGAGTTGCTGAATACGATAACCATGTCATACGCATATTTCAACAGCTTGAAAAGGTTGTCTTCGACCTGTATGTGCGCGAGCGTAAGGTTGAAGAGTATGGGACCAAGTACGGAGCCCTGGGGAACACCGGATCGGATATGGGCTGGCCTCGAGTGACTACTGCCACCTTTTACTGTCGCATATCGGTTTCGGAGATAGTAACTAATTGAGAATGTTGCCGCAGATACCGCTTCTCAGTAAGGCGGATTTGATTACTGAAAATGACAGCGAGTCAAAAGCCTCGGATATATCCAGGAATAGGAGGGTGCACTGAAGCCCTTTAGAGAAGGAGGAGTAGCAATGATCGAGAACACTAACTACGTTGGTGGAAGAGGAGCGGCCATTCAAAAAGCCATGTTGATCATCGAGGAGATAGAAGTTTACATGAGACTTAATGGAGGGGTAGATTAGGTTGTATAAGATCCTGTCGAAGATTTTGGTGAAAGAAGGGACGATAGTAATGGGGTGGAGATCTTTAAATGATAAGATCGAAGAAGTGCCATTTTTAGTGATAGGATAGATTGTCGAATTAAGCCAGTCCGGGGGAAGATAGGTGGTTATGAGACAATGATTGAAAACATCTGCAATCAGAGAGAAGACGTTCCAGCCTAGAAGAGCAATCATACTGACCGAGACACAGTATTGATCAAATTGGTGTTTAGATTTAATGTCTTTAATTGCTTAGGCGACGGAAGCCGGAGACACGTAGAACCAGCGTAGGTTCTCGGTGTCTCCGTTGTCTAACATCTAAACAGGCGGAGTGAGAGTGGAAAAGGAGTCGAGAAGGTGAGTCAGATAATCGTTGGCGAAGTAGGGGACGTCTGACTGAGAGAAGTTGATATAAGAGGTTTTGGGCTTTTGCAGCAATTGGTGTTTGATGAAAGCGAACTTTGCCCGGGGATAAGAAGCTGAGCGGATGCGTTTTTCGATGTAGACAGCAGTAGCCTGTGTTCTATATATAGAGCTGAGGCAGAATGACAAGTAGGGACCTGCTGGCGGTGCCCATTGTGATGGTATGGTAGACAAGTGGAGTTATAGTGGGAGGATAGGATGTTATGGACTTCGGAAAAGCACGAGGAGAGATTGTTTGGGAGAAAGAGGTCCCTCCAGTTAACAGTGTCACAGAGTCGGCGAAACTCTTCCCAGTTGGTGAATCGCCTGAACGATTGGGTGTCTTCTCGAGGGGTGAAGGATAAGAGAGGTAAGAGGAAGGATACCTGACAGTGATCGAGATTAGGGAAGATCTCCCGACAGTTAACATTGGTCACCTCGTTATTGGAGAGTACACAATCCAGTTGGTTGTTCCCTCGGGTAGGAAAATGCACGAATTGGTGTAACAGGTTGTCCGCAAAGAGTCGAAGCAATGGGTGACTTTCCGAAGCTAGATTATGCCAATTAGCCATGGGGAGGTTGAGATCACCCAAAACGACCCTTTTCCGAGGAGATCTCTTAAAGGTGGCAAAAGTTATCCCCTATTTGACTGATGAGATCTGAGGCCAGATCGTCTTTTGAGAGTGGGGAGCGCGGAGACCATAAAAAGAGGTTTCTCTTGTTGTGATTTCGCAGGGCAACCTCCCTGGCTACCCCATTCAGAAACGCATCAGCTTGACGCAACAAATGGGGCTGGACAGTGGAGATTGAAGGGTTGCCTGTCAGTGCTCCAAGTAATCCAGTGATGTCCGCCATTTGCTGTTGGAGGTCAGTAATGTAGGGATAAGATTTTGGGTGAGGAACGGGGATATGGGGGCTGGCGACGAAGGCTGGTTCATGGTGGAGTGAGATAGAAGAGCAGATATAACGTAGATTACGACAGAAGAGAGGAAAATAATGCGTATTGATGAGAGAAAGAGAATGTGTATTAAAATGCTAAAATAAACGGAAAAATCGGGTGAGCTAGGAATAGATCCTTGATAACTGAAGGTAAATTCCAAAACAAGTGTAGGTAGATTCCTGGTGTATCATAGAGATGAAATCAGACAAAAAAATCCCGAGAATCTGAAAATAGAAACAAAATGAAACCCGATATCCTTCGAAATTAGAGAAAATGTTGAAAACCGCAAGCACGCTCTCTCCGGTCGTTGCGTTCCACCCGACAAGTGATGAATTAATTTTTTTTATCGATCAAATCTAAACTCATTTTTTAATACTATTGATAAGACTACATTTCATTATATTATCTCGTTTGATTCTTAGCTTACATAACATCCTATTGATTCGCTTTGGTATAACATCCGTAAATGTAGATGCCCTAAATATATCAGATAATAACAATGAAACAGAAGAAACTAATTCGTCATTGTTCATGATAAAAAAGATTCATAATAAATTGATAAGCTTAATTCTCTAAAAAGATTCCAGTTGATTCTGGAACATTGCACGTGTGCAATTTCAAAATTAGGTGTCTGTGTTTTGCTACTCAAAAGGTTCCATTATAAAATAATTTGTTTATGATCCAATTCTTTGAAGTAATTTACTACATCATAACTGTGTGAGTTCAACGCTTCAACTTCTAAATATACATGATCTAAGCATTCCGAACCTCTAGTTGGTTCCTTTATAATCTGCTTAAGATCATGATTAGAAAAAAGATTGATTATTTCACAGTCATGCACCTTATTAAAATCTCCTACCACAACAATATAACCATGGCAGTCGAAAATAGATTGAAAGGAATTGGTAAACATTTGATCATCATGTAAATTAGCATACGGCGGTCTGTAAACCGCGGTTAAAATCAGGTTATCAAATTGTATAGTTAAAAAATCAATGACAGTATCATATTCGCTAGTATGTAACACTGTTGCATTTAATATCGATTTGCTATAAATAAGTACTCCTCCACCTCTTTCATCCAGGGATCTGTCTTTCCTAAATAGAGAATAATGAGGAATGTCAAATTCATAGTTTTCAATGTTCTTGTTCAGCCAGGTGTCAGATAAAATTATAAAGTCAAAATTGTTACTTATTATAAAATCACACAGCAAAAAAGTTTTATTCTTAACACTTCTACTATAAGCATAAAATAAAGTATATGAAAAACCCAACTCATCTTTACAGTTTTCAATAGTTACTGATTTAACTTTTGTGGTTTCCTTATAATTCGTTTGATGGGTACCGTAGCTATAGTTCGTAGCTCTCCGCTGTCTACAACATTCATTAATGAAACACCGTTTTTTGTAATTTTAGAATCGATTGTAACTTGTTCCGGATGACTTGATCTCTGATCTAAATTCTTCTTTACCTTTTTTGCCGCTGACAATTTTCTTTGGAGAAAAGTCTAATCTCTGGAGATGAATATGTTGTGACAGTTACGACATTCTTCTTTCTTCTTATTAATATCTTCCACTTGCTTGTTAGTCGGCCTCTTTGCTAATTTTATCACAATCGGCCTTGGTCGTTCCGATTTCTTGCCTACTCTGAAAAATTTCGTTATGTCGGCCTCTGTCGTATCTTTGATTAAAGCATTTAAATTTTCAAAATCATTGGGATCAGCATTTTCATTTAGATTAAATAAAATTAACTGCTCTTGTTTTCCGATCCTTGCAGAAACTTCATTGGAGAAAATATTTAATATTTCTTCACCTGAAGAACTGCTTTTTGTAGATATATCGTCTTTTTTAGTTATTTCAGCTAACTCGATCCATGATGCAGCCAGTCAGGGCAGATACCGAAAACAACCTGACTATACAAGAAACTTTGCGTTTCTTATGTAGAGAAGTTGCTAGCTTACGTAGTGATATTGCACAACTTCAGAGTCAGGATAGGTACACTAGACGTCGAGGGAGTCACTCGCGTCAACGCTTCGAAGGGCCACGCGGATGGTGTAAGGCACATTGCGAATACGGACGCAGTGCGAAGTGCCAAGGTGAGAATTGTATTTACCCGCGATTAGGTGGACCCAAATGGAAAGGAAGCACAAAACCGGTAGAGAGAAATCCATCACCGGGAAAAGGACAAAACCCCCGCTAGTAGGAGCCGTAGGGGGGTTCCATTGCAAAGGCTCCCAGATATGCCTTTAAAAGGCATACTCAAAGCTAAAGATGCGACTAGAACAAATAGCACCGAGATAGAAGGCAAGAGAGTCCGATTCTCACTAAGCGGAGATCTGGAAAACATTGCCGGATTGTCCAGCAACAAGTTCATTATTAAGGATGAATTATCTGGATTAGAATTTCTCATTGATATGGGTGCTCATGTAAGCATAGTTAGGTGAGGCGTGGTGGAAACAGATTGCCCCACATTTGATTATCAACTAAGGGCCGCAAACGGTAGTCCAATTGGAGTAAAAGGGATGAAAGAAATGTCGGTAACATTAGGCCAGAAATCTTCCTTCCGATGGAATTTTCTAGTAGCCGATGTCAAGGACCATATCATTGGCATGGATTTCTTGACACATTTCCAGCTGACATTAGACCCCAAGGTTAGGACTATCGCAGAAGGCGTAGGGATAGCAACACCTACTGAGTCAAACACGTTGGCAGTTAGAACAGTCCTCTTACCTCATCCATCAGTCGCACATGACTTTCCCGATATAATCGAGAAGCACCTAGCAGTGTTTCAGACTTTGAGTGCCAAAAGAATAGGTTTGAAGACAGGAGTAGAACACCAAATAGAATTGGTGGCTCCGTTACCTTGTTCACCAAAGGCTCAACCATTTGCACAGCACAAGCAACAAGTTGCTTTGTCCGAATTTAACCAATTGCGCAAAGAGGGGATTTGTAGAATGTCAAATTCCAATTTTTCTTCTCTAATAGTGGTAGTTCCCACACCTGAACCGGGTCAATGGAGGGTTTGTGGGAATTATCGTCTATTAAACTCAGTGACGAAGGGTGATTCTTATCCTCTCCCTAACCAGAGTACTTTGCTCCGAGATATAATGGGATATGAGGTTTATTCAACTTTAGATCTCCAGAAAGCGTACTATCAGATACCAATGGAGGAAAGTTCGATACCACTCACCGCAGTCAGATTTCCAAGAAGGGGATCGCATGAATTTCTTCGAATGCCTTTTGGTTTGAAAAATGCCAGTCAGACATTCCAGCGTTTGGCTAAAGAAATCCTTCAGAGTTGTCCATTTGCGAGGGTATATATAGACGACATAATAATTTTTTGTCGCTCACGAGACGAACATCGTACGCATTTGGAAACGGTTTTGACCAGGCTGGAACAATATGGATTAGTGGTAAAACCTAATAAGAGTAATATCGGTTGCTCTTCAGTTAAATACCTTGTTCATATACTTTCCAAAGACGGAATTAAACTTTTGGAAGATAAGATCCTAGCTATAAAGGACGTAACGGAACCCCGAACCGTACGCCAGCTGCGAAGGTTCTTGTGCATGATCAGCTATTACCGTCGATTCTTTCCAGGTCGAGCCGGAATTCATAGATCGTTAACACGCCATCTCACTCGTGAAAAGAGCACAATCAAGAAATCTTGGCCTATAAACCTGAGTCCAGAAGAACGAGAAAATTTCAAAAAGGCCAAGGAAATGTTAAGTGACGTAACCACATTAGCACCTATAGATTGGGAAAAACCTTTCGAACTAATCACAGATGCCTCAGATGTTGCATTAGGGGCAGTGCTGCAGCAAAGAGATCAGGACATAGTAAGACCGATTGGGTTTTATAGCCGTAAGCTTAATGATCGAGAAAAACGTTATGATACGCTTGACAAAGAGCTTCTAGCAGTGTATGCCGCAGTGATACACTTCGAGCATTACTTAGATGGTCATAAGTTTAAGTTATTGACCGATCATAAGCCATTGATCAGCATACTTGGTAAAACAGCTAGGCTTAATTACTCTCGTAGAGTAAATTCCCAAATAACACGGTTAGCAGAGTTCGATTTTACTGTGTCTTATATTACTGGTAAAGAGAATGTGGTGGCCGATGCACTTAGCCGACCGAATGAAGCTGATGTCGAGATGATATTTCAAAGTCCATTGAAAAATTTAGATGAATCAATGCACGATTTCGTTAGTCAAATCGAGGAAGCGCAAATATCGGATCCCTTTATATTAGTATTGTCCCAAAGACCAGGATATGTTCGTAAGCTCATAAGTGGCAAGTGGTTGTTATGCGAAACATCTAGAATACCAATCGGACGGTTCAGACACGTACACATAGACATTGTCGAGATGCCTGAAGTAAATGGAAATAAATACTTGATGACTATGGTAGATAGATTTAGTCGTCAATTTAAAGCGGCGATTTTAAAAGACATGACAGCGCAAGAAGTCTTGCTCGCGTTTCTACATAATTGGATATCGCGTTATGGTGTTCTGGAAAAGGCCACTAGTGATCGTGGTAGTCAATTTATGTCAGAGCTTTTCGTAAGATCCCTCAACATCATGGGAACCACTATAATACATACTAGCGCGTATAACCCACGAGCGAATGGGATGGTAGAAAGGCTACATCGTGAACTGAAAGCTGCATTAAGGTGTACTAGTGGAACAAGCTGGATACACGATCTTCCTATAGTACTACTCGCCATGCGCAACAGATATAGGGCACAATTAGGAACTTCCATAGCAGAATTGGTTTATGGAGAACCATTAAGGTTGCCTGGAGATCTTCTAATAGAAACTCCAAGTAGTCTTGATTGGGCTTCTAGTTATGTAGATTGGTTTGTAGGAGCACTTAGAGACAAGATGTGTCGTTTGGCCCCGACCAAGACTAGAAAAGCTAAAACCAAATGCTGTGTCCTCTGATTTAAAATCGGCTTCGCATGTGTATATAACTAATGAGAATAGGAAGAACTGCCTAACACCATTTTATAAAGGACCATACAAGGTCAAGAGGATGACTGACAAGAATGTCATCATAGAAATAAATGGCATTGAGGATTGTGTAACGTTGGATCGTTGTATTCCCCAGTTTATCTGGATTGACAATATAACTGAATTAACAGATGCGTCGAATGACCGTTCTATGGGCGAATCTGATGTGTGCAATCCCATCATGCAGGCACATAATGAAATGCAGAACTCTGAAGAATCGTTGTCTAATATAGCAAAATCTTATTCTACTGAATCACAGCATGAAAACTATTTGTCAATACCAGATGATTTTGAAGAACCAGTGAATGTTGTACCGGGCGAGATGATGACGTCAGGGGCGCCAGTATGCACAACTCGTTCTGGAAGAGTGCCCCGTCAGCCGAAGAACTATGATTACGTCTATTACTAGACGCCTTTTTTTGAGAAGGTGGTGTATGTGGAGGATGTTAAATCCTCCGCCTTATGTAAAATAACATTGACTGATAAATTTAAACCACCATAGCTGATTGTAACTAATTTTATGTAAAAAGAATTTTTTCTTTTTATTTTCCAGAAAATTCTTTGTTTAAATACTTGATTTTAAATTGTGCGCTACTTTTCAGTTTTTAGAGTATCTTGCTCCTTGTCTGGCATTGTAAATTTTGGTCTACCGCATTTTAACGATTTCTTTAATAAACGAATATTTCATCATAAAAATATTTTACTCCATCAATTGACTTTTGTTCTAATATAAAACAAAAGGAAAAAGGAGCCTTGGAACAGGTGTATTTGATTCATCAGTGGTTCAAGTTTATCTCATTCTAGATTATTGCTGAGTGGAACAGCTTTCCAACTTTCGCATTCCGATTGCCTAACAGTAAGTATCGATTTAATTGTTATCCCTTATATTCATGGATACCGATATTAAATTTGAGGACACAAGTAGGTTAGTGCAGGACATAGCGGACTTGAACTTAAGTGACGCAAATAATAATATAAGCCTATCTGACTCTACTGTGAATTTTAGGACTTCCAGCGATCTGGCATCTATGGGGCTTACAGACTTGAATAGGTTAGGGGCCTCAACAGGACGAAATTGCCTTCTCGGGCAAAATGCCGAGAAAGTTAGGTGGTATTGCAGTCTCTAAAAGTACTCCTAGATATTTGAGACTGGCTCTGGTTGATTGGCTGATGTTCATTCGTTGTAGCGTCGAAACAGAGGGTTTTTTGTTGTGTGAAGTCTCAGAATTGTCTTGTTAGAATACAATAGAATAGAACCACACATTTTTCATCAAATAGATAATAATACTGGAAAATGTACAATATAGAAAGATATCACAACATATAAATATGTGCAATTAGTCTCATATAGATATGTAAATCTCACTAATTGTACTGTACAATTCTAATTATAATATTAATACATTAATGTGGAATCAAAGGTCAACAGGTCCGACCATTGAAATAACAAATCAAAGGTAGGATATGTGGAGGTGAATAAAATTGTGACTAACAATGTATTTAATAACAGGGGGAGGAGCTGAGCAACTTCATGATAGTTCAATTTGGTGAAAAATCAAAAAAGAAATTCCATTTGACTAGACAAGATCAATTGGAGTTCAGTCCATGAGGTGTCCGAGCATCAATGCGAGGTAGGCTGGGTTCGGATAGATGAGTTAGAATGTCAGATCAAAAATAATGGCGGACCGGAAGCAGACGTCGACCGACGGAGTCCTTTGACGTGGATATTTAATTTCTGAAATGTAATATTGACCAGGATGGAGTCGATTAGATTGAAGCTATTGTGTCGTGCAGGGATCACTGGCGTCCGTTGTACGACGTTATGACTGATGGTAGACAGGGGAGTCGATGTACAATGCAAACTATTGGGTGGTCCAGCGGGCTTTTGAGTTTCCGATCCATTGCTGAAACAAAAAGAAAAAGGATTGGTTGAGCAAAACGTGGAAAAGTATCCACTATATGGATATGATAGAATGGAAAATGAGAATAGAAGTGGTATCAGGGAGTCAAGTGTGAGAGATTTATAACCAGAGGGAAAAAGTAGAAACTAGATGACAGCTAGAGGGATTTCACCCTCCGAAATCATTAAGGAGATTAGCCTAGGTCGAATGAAATGTTATGATTTAAGAAGGAAATATTTTCGCTTCCAATCGGTCGTTGTACATAGAAATTTGTTAAAGAAGTACTTATGGGCCACCTTTTTAAATTCGTGCTTGGGTAGGAGCTTTATTTCCGTTAGAAGAACGCTGAAGAAACTAGGAGCTGTGGAATAGATATAGATTAAAAAAATATATATTCGGGGTGTGGTTAGATTTGATAGGAGAGTTGCTAGAACGTGTGGCGTAGTGGTAACTTGGTTGAGCAAAGTTGGACAGTGATAGGCAAACTGTAATCTTATTTATAAAAAATGACTCGAAGGTGACGGGTTAACCAAAGCGGTAGAAGGTTTGCCAATAGTAGGCGTTCCCGATAATATTGGCTGTTGAGAAATCTCCCTTTAGAAATCTGGAGGAAATCTGTTTAATGGCAGAGTGAGAGGATAGTAGAATTCGCTAGCGTAAGAAATGAGGGATAGGACAAAGACTTTGAATAGCGTGAGTTGTAGAATTTGGTTGTTGGTCTTGAAGCAGTTCAGATGGGCCCATTTGAAGAATTTGTAAGTAGTGTTTGTAAGGTGTGTGGAGAAGTCTAGGGATTTTGAAAAATATATACCAAGGTGTTTGGCCGAATCAATATTAAGTGAATAATTTTCAACCGGGAGAGAGCAGAATGAGTCGGAGGAGAGTTTCATTAAACCAGTCTTGGTGGGGTTTATTTTGAGATCAATATTGCTGAGCTGCGAATGGAGCGAGGATAAAAGCTCCGATATAAGGGGTAAGGAAGGGTTGGATGCTGTGGGGCTGCTGAATACTATGACCATATAATCGGCATATTTAAAGAGCTTGAAAAGGTAATTTTTATCCTGGACCTGCACAAGTGTAAGGTTGAAAAGAATAGGACCAATTACGGAGACCTGTGGAACTCCAAATCGGAAAAGGGCTGGCCTCAAGTGTCTATTTCCGACTTTTACAAACGCGCATTTGTTTCGGAGATAGTACTTGATAAGATGGAGGACGTTGTCGCAGATACCGCTTCTCAATAAGGCGAATTCAATTGCTGAAATTGACAGCGAATCAAAAGCCTTGGATATATCCAGGAAGAGGTGAGTACGTTCATGAACTTTGGAGAAGGAGGAGTAACAATGATTAAAAACACTAACTAAGTTGGTCAAAAAGGAGCAGCCATTCAAGAAGCAATGTTGATCATCGAGGAGATAATGTTTTTTCTGAGACTTAATGAAGGGGTAGATTAGTTTGTACAAGACCCTGTCGAAGATTTTAGTAAAAGAAGGGACGATAGTAATAGGGAGGAGATCGACAAAGTGCCATTTTTTGGGATAGGAAATATCGTCGAATTAAGCCAGTCCAGGTAGGTAGTTTTGAGGCAAAGGTTGATAAAATCAGCAACCAGAGAGAAGATATTCCAGCCACGAAGTGCAATCATGCTGACCGAGACACCGTATTAATCGAATTTGTGTTGAGATTTTATTTATTTAATTGCTTGGGCGACGGAAGCCGGTGAGAAGTTGAGCCAGCATAGGCTCTCGGTGTCTCCGTTGTCTAATATCTCAGCAGGCGGAGTGGGAGTGGAAAAGGAGTCGAGGAAAAAATTTAAATAGTCGTCGGCAGTGCAGGAATCGTCCGACGAAAGAAGTTAATATATGAGGTTTTGGGATTTGCAGCAATTGGTGTTAAGTGGCAACAAGCTTTATCCAAATTAGGAGCTGAGTAGATGCGCCTTTTGATGAGGAGCGCTTGTTTGTTGCTAACCTGTTTAATGTGCCGTGCGATATGTCTCAGTGCGAGGGCGCTAGCAAGTGACGATCTGCGTAGTCAAGAGTTGCGTGCTAGGTTGTCGCGTGCCTTAAACAAAATGTTCAACTTATTCATGGCGTGCATGTGTAGAATAGAGGTGGCGGAATTAAGTGGGAGGATAAAATGTCATACAATATATCAATATCAGAAAGTTCGGCTATAAAGAGTAATAGATTCATCATCGAAAAATAAAGGAATAATTTGAGTGCAACATTATGCAAAAAATGAGAGCCATGACTAGCAATTGGTTGTGTGTATTGGTGACTAACATGATGATATAATGCATAACATTCCATTTTTAATAATAAAAAAACTTTTAAATAAAAATCTCAAGAAGGTATGCTACTGATCACAATTATCCTTGTCTTTTTGTCAACCATGAGAAAGTATTATCATAATCAAAATTAAAAATATCAGCAGGATTGCAGATTTTTTCTAGTTAGTGAATAAAAATTTAAAAGACATCTTAGATGGAGGCGTTTCTTTAAGCTCCTTTAGTAATTGATTGTAAATTTTGTACATTTTTGAACACGAGAATAAATTGAATAGAATAGAATAGAATGAGAATAGAATAGAATAGAATAGAGTAGAATAGAATAGAATAGAATAGAATAGAATAGAATAGAATAGAATAAGTAAGAATATAATAGAATAGTATATCTTTATTTGGATTCAAACCACATATGTTCTATCAAATAATAAAATTGGAAACTGTACAATATAAAAAAAGATATCACGTCACATAAAAATGTGCAATTATTCTCATGTTGATAAGTAAATCTCACTAGTTGTACTGTACAATATATCAATATAAGAAAGTTCGGTTGCAAAGAATAATGGATTCATCATCAAAAATAGGAAAAATTAAAGTATAATTCGAGTGTAACATTATGCAAAAAAATGAGAACCATGACTAGTAATTGATTGTATGTATTGTTGACTAAAATAATGATATAATGCATAACATTTCAATTTTAATAATACAAAACTTGAAAATAAAAATATCAAGACATTCTGTTTCTCATAATTACAATTATCCTTGTCTTTTATTCAACCATGAGAAAGTATTATCATAATCAAAATTAAAAATATCCGCAGGATTGTAGACTTTTTCTAGTTCAGTAGATAAAAATTTAAAATAAATCTTAGATGAAGGCGTTTCTCTGCCAGCAACATTCCCTACCAATTTAGGAGATATTGCCAAATGTCCGGATCTAGTTCCAACTTATTTACTCTTTCTTATTGGATTCATATAGGCTCCAGTCCACTGGTTCAAGTGGAAAACGTAAATGCAATAGTACATCATCCGAAAACATAAAGTTTGCAGTGATACAAACTGTAATCTAGTGGCGCATATAGTGCAGGAGATAGGGCTAATTTGTTTCATAACTTTGCTTTGTACATCTTCTATCTTATCGAACAAACTCTTTTTTAATGGATTTCAAGTAGCAGCAGCATATTCGAGTATCGGTCTACTCCATATTATATGCATTTTAAATTTTACATCATTCGGTAAGATATTTCTATTTCTTAGTGCCTATCTGTTCTTTGCACTGCCTACTATCCTTTCAATATGTCTCTGAGCAGAAGCTGTACATTAAATAGTTATGCCTAAATCCTTAAAACATCATTAATCACAGAATCCTGACAAGAAACAAAATTAAATTGTCTTCTGTTACCTTTTTTTTAAAGCACTCTTCTTTTTACTGTTTATTCTCAGCCCTAGTGTTATCAAATATCTACTTAAATTATACAAAACTAACGTCACATTATTTTTGGAGAATTTGACATTTTCTGGATCAATTGATAAGATTATTTTAAATAATCAACAAAGATATGCAGTAAAACCGTGGTGAGTGACACAAGTAGAGGTCCAATAAATAGATGATTGATTCGTATGACTAGCTGTACAGCAACAAGTTTGACATGACTAAAAATCCCAGTGACTGGGTGACACACCTTAGCGCTATTCCAGAAGTCAGCGTAGGTCAACAGACAATACTACGCGAGACAGCAAGCATACGTAGTGCACAGCTAGAGATACCAAACGCGCTGTTGACAAGAATGGTAAATGCACCATGTTTCTAACGTTTTGAAAACGAAAGCTCTACCCATTGATTAACAGCAAATTTTACTTGTTTTAATTGGTGCCGCGTAAATGAAATTTGAATTTTATGTCGGCGAAGTGTTTTGAGCCGTTACATCACTTTCCTCTTTAGAAAAAGTAAAATATTCCTCTCAGCATGTTCGAACAAAGTTAAGCAACTGTCTATTATTCTGCCCATAGTTTAAAAAATGTACCGTAAATTCTGGGCTGAAGTATGCTTTTTGGTTGCTTCAACAATGGTATGATGCCAAATAGCCACTAGGATTTGCTACACAAATTGTTAGCTGTAGTGGCTGGTCATAATGTGTGTGGCAAAATAGATCAGTGTAAGGTTTGGGAGCAGCATTGTGAGAATTTTAAGGTAGATTGCCACTGAAGTTGAAAACTGGGCAGGCTGGATTGCCGTCAATGTGTTTGAATACGACCAAAGGAACTAGTGCGTGCTCGACGTCGTGGTCATGATTTCGTAGAGTGTGCAATGTGCAACTGATGAAGTTCAGATATGCATTGAAAATGACCTGTATCATGATATAAAGCAGATGACTAATTAGTGTTGCTAAACAAGGCGTTGGGTAAACGTAGCTGGTAATAACAAAATAAGCAGTTTGAACTCAGATTTGAGCCATACGTTATAACAGTTGAATGTAGAAATATAAACATGAAAATCAAATGGTGACGACAAAAAGTTTACTCAAACTTTGCCACAGAGATGGAATAATACCGAAGAACTGTTAAAAAATGATACACAATCGTTAGCTTTGAAAAGTAAATGAATCATGCAGATCTATAGAGATCATGTCGCGTGACACAGGGCGCAAATGGTGCGCATAATGTGAAACATTTGATACAAAGAATAACGAACAATTAATCTTAAAAAATATCAGCTACGCGTTATGCAAATCAATCTATTGCTAAGTTGAGATTGCGGACAGGTAGAGCCTGAGTCGCGTGTAGAATGTTGTATGTTTCCTGGATCAGGCGGTTTGATAAACTGTAACAACCTATTTAGGCTTACTGATGTAAGTTTCGCAACTTGCATGATAATGAAATGTTTTGGCTGTCTGAGCAAAATCAGGTAAGGACCGCGATACTCTGGTTGTAGTGGTAAAACTGCAGAGTAGTTACGAAAAATTTGTCAAGCTGCGGGTGAACGAAGCCTGGATGAGGAGTATGTCTCAACTGCTGTTCAGATATGTTACCGAAATGAAGTCGGAGTCATGAAGTTTCGTACTGTTGGTCATCCTGTGCGGGTAGTAGATGTGGGAGCTGACTAGTCAGGCCATAAAAGAGTTGTGACGCAGACGTTTTAATAGATTTCTGAGTAGTGGAACGCATGGCAAGTAGAATCAAAGGTAGTGAATCGCCCCAGTTGCCATTAATGAACGAAGATTCTAAAACAGCTTTGAGTTCCCCATGCATTTTTCTATCATGCCGTTAGAATAAGGATGGTAGGCAGTTGTCTGGCATAAAGTGCATCCCATGAACAGAAAAGTTGTTTTGAAACAAACCGATGAGAAGCAAGTGCCTCTATTAGTGATGACCTCATTGGAAACACCATAATTGGATATCCATGCAGAGGTAAAACCGTTAGTGACTTAATCTGCAGATATGGTGTTAAGAGGTAATGCCCCAGGCCATCGTGTAAATCTATCAATTTTAGTTATAAGGTAGCTGAAACCTTAAAAATTTGGCAGATGAATTATGTCGACATGGACGATGGCAAGGCGTGAGGTAATTCGGAAATGTTGTAACTTTGAACGAGTGTGCTGGGTAATCTTGAGTTTCTGACAAATTGCTCAGTCGGATATCCGTCGTTTAGCGTTTTCTATGAGCCTGTGACCCCAGAAACGATCTGTAAGTAGTCGGGCAGTCGCTTTGCTTCCTGGGTAAGAAATTGAGTGAATTGAGTAGAAAACCTTGGTCGGCAGAACTGGCTTGTTGGGCTGCGTACCCGTGAAGTAAACAATAAGTACGCCTTCCCAGAGACGGAATATGAACTTGGTGGTGTGACGGGCCATTGATCTTTAAATGTGAGTGTCACCGCCCTGTTCTGTTTGTGCGTTTGTGCAGGTTCCCTAAGGGTCAGGGGGTTGACTGTCAATGGCGACGGCGAAGGTGTTTGTAGCGAGACGTCTGGCCTGGAAAGGGCGTCTGAAATGGAGTTTTGTTCGCTCTTGACATAAAATATGTCGAAGTACCATTTGCTCAGACGTGACAGCTGTATTTCCTCTCTGGCAGAGTACTTGGCGATAGTTGAATTCGCGTTTCGAATAGCGCTAATAAATGATGCATGATCACTAAAAACAACAAATTTGCTGCCGCCAATGATACTGATAAAGTGGAGCACTGTGTCGTGGATGGTGAAGCGTTCTCGACGGAAAGTGTCGTATCTTGTTTCTAATGGTTGGACAGTACGCGAGTAAAACTGATAGGCTTCCAAATTCTGTCGATCTCTTGTTCCACAGTGGCTGCATTAGCGTGCTCAGAATCATCTGTCGTGAGTAGAAATGGTCGTTGAAAATCTGAATGCTTCAGCATTGTAGCATTTGCTAACAAGTTGATGGCGAGTCGAAGTAATTCCCTGTCTTCAGATGACCAAGAAATGATGGAGTTCATACTAAGTGTTTTTAGAATCCGCAGGTGCCTACGCAGCGGATAAAGTTGTCTTGCTAGACCGGGAAGGATCTTGCAATATTAGGATAGGAATTTCGAAATTTTCTGCAGCTCAATTGCAGTTTTTGGCGACTTAATTTTCTTGATTTAATTTGTCTTTGATGGCTTAGATTGAATACTTTTTGGCGTGATACAATGCCCTAGGATATCCTTGGATGTAGTTGCTATCTGCGTCTTGTCACAATTGATCTTGAGTCCGTGATTGGATAAGTTTGAGGGGACATTTCGTAAATGCTTGGCATTTGATTCTAAGTCTGGACTGAATACATTTATTTCATCAAGACATGACATACAGTAAGCGGCGGCGTCGCTAAATATGTTGTACATGAATCTCTGAAGTGTCTGTGTAACACTCGTGAGTCCAAAAGGCATGTATAGATATTCGCAAAGGCCAAATGGAGTGATGATCGCAGTTTATTCAATATCCTCTGGCGCTACCGGGATGTGGTGGTAGATTTGTCTGAGGTCAATCACTGAGAAGAAATAGTTGTCGCTGAGATTTTCAAGTAAGGTGTTAATATTAGGAATATGATATTCATGGGATTTGGTCACTGAATTTAACTTGCGGTAATCTCCACACGCTCTGCGCGATCCGTTTGATTTGGAGACTAAGTGCAGTGGTGACGCCCATGAACTTTTCGATGGTCTGAGGATTCCCTCTTCCAATATTCTTGAAAATTTCTCTTGGGCAGCTTCCAGATTAGCAGGAGCCAGTGGTCGCTTCTTGAGTGCAATAGGTTGATCTGCTGTGACAATATGGTGCATCGTCTTGGAGACTCGCAGCACTGACTTGCTGAGATCAAACAGAGACATGTGTTCTTGAAAAGCTGCAGTTGGTATATTTTCCGAATAATGCAGGCAATTTCGACAATTACTAAAGTAATTTTGGTGATTAAAGCAACATCCTTTCGGAGAATAACGACTGAATTACCAAAGTGAGCTCGATTGCGTTAATTATGATTTATAAGGCATTGGTTCGTGGTTCTATTAGCATGTTTCCGGTTGATGAAGATTCCTTCAAGAATTTCCATCAAATCTGAAATACATCTCTTAAAGTCGATAGGGTAGCGTCATTAGATATGAGACCAGCGGATGAACCCTGAGATAAATTAGAATTCAGAGTATTCATGTTTGAAAATGACTTATAAGGCATTAAAATGCATAAAGAGACATAAATATATAAAGAAAGTTTATTTTAAAACATACGTGCTCTATTAAAGTTAAAACTAATAACGAAGCGATTAAAAAAATCTATTTTCACAGGTGAAACTGACGAGATGAGCTTAGACACACGAACAAAAATGACGAAATATGCTACCCAAAATTAGATCGTATTCACAACTATGCAAAATAAGTAAGCCTGGAAAAAGACATTTGTAAGATTAATATAATCATGGTTGCGATCTTGATATAAGTGCCTGTCCCATTAATTACGTACATACGTCAATATAAACTAGTAATTTTATAATGCAGAAAAGACAATTAACCCGGTAGACCGGTTTCGTCCTTATTGGGAACTCATCACGTACTGGCCAGAATTTGTCGTGGACAGGGCTTGAACCTGGGCACATCTGTTTCGGAATCTGGGGCTCTAACCACTGAGCCAAACCTGCCTCAAACACTACTAAATGAAATTTTTAGTTATACACTAACTAATGTAACACGGTTAGTTTATTTTTCCATTAGGTGAAGCTCATAAATCATCCATTTCGAACCAAAGATCCAACTAACCATCCACAATCTGTCATTACTGAACAGACGCCACAATACGGGGGGAAGTGGAATTCAAATGAACATTTACAGGACTAAAAGAACACTGGTTGCGCGGGCGGTGCTAGCGATTATTATAATCAAGTTTACAATCTTGACATAGGCGCCTGACCCATTTTTTAATTACATATGTATGTAGAAACTAGTAATTGTATAATGCAGAAAAGAAAATTCATCTAATGGACCAGTATTTCCCTTATTGGGAACTGATCAAGTACTGGCCGAACGTGGGCACATTAGCTTCGGAAACTGGTGTTCTAACAGTTAAATCTATCTGCCGCATACTAAGCTACACACAATTTTAAGTTATATAATAATTATTGTAGTATGCGCGGCATGGTGTCTCAGTGGTTAGAGCACCAGATTACGAAGGAGACGTGCCGGGGTTTGAACCCGGTCAACGGCAAATTCTCGCCAGTACGTGATGAGTTCCTAATAAAAACAAAAACGGTCAATAATGACCATAACGTTCTAATGGATGAATTGTGTTTTTTACAATTTATAATTAGTAGTTTTGACTGACATATTTAAGAAATTAAAGAATCAGGCGCTTTTTTCAAGATCAAAATCTTGTTTAAAACTATTGCTTTCACAGCCCGCGCAACCAATGTTCGTTTTATTATATAAATGTTCATTTGAATATAACCTATCCATGTAGAGTGGTGTCTTTTCAGTAAGGACAGATTTTGGATGGTTAGTTGGAACTTCGGGTCGAAATGGATGCTTTATGAGCTCCACCTAAAGGAAAATGTAGACTTACCGAGTTGCATTAGTTAGTATATAACGGAAAATTTCGTGTAATATAGTTTGCGGCAGGGTAAGCCAGTGGTTAGAGCACCAGATTCCGAAACAGACGAGTCCTTTGCGCGGCAAATTCTGACCATTACGTGAGTTCCTAATAAGGGCGAAACCAGTCTACCGGATGAATTGCCTTTTTCTGCATTATAAAATTACTAGTTTATACTGGCATATGCACTTAATTAACGGGACAGGTGCTTTTTTCAAGATCGCAACCTTGATTATAATAATTGCTATTAACGTCCGCGCACCCAGTGTTCGTTTAATTGTATAAATGTTCATTTGTAAGATAAGATGAATAAAGTATTTTTATTTGGATTCAATACACATAAATTATTTCAAGTAGATTTCAATATCAGATAACGTAGAATAGATAAAAGACATCATACCACACAAATAAAAGTTGTGAAACAAATTAGCCTTATGTCCTGGCCCATATATACCAGCAGATTACATTTCGCATCACAACAGACTTTGTGGTTTCGGAGACTGTGCTTTTTTAATAAATGTGTTCCACTTTAATCAGTGTACGGAAGCCTATATAAATCCAATAGGAAAGATTCATGGAGTAGGGACATTGTCTGGATATTCGACAATCTCTCCGTGTTTGGTGACAAATATTTGAGAAAGATAGTTTCTATTTCAAATATTTATAACATTTTCAATAAATTGCCAAAATTACTTCGAGAAACTCCTCCATCTAAAATGATTCCACATTTTTGTATACTAATCTATGAAAAAATATTTCCATTTAGTCAAATATAAATAAGCAAATCTCGATAATTTTTTTATAGGCTTTATCGGCATCTGAGCATCCAGCAGTAATATCACTGCGTGCGCTATATAAAAATTTGATCTTATTAATATAAAAAAGACAAAAACTAGTCATTTAAATGAATTTCTTTCAGATAATAATGATACAAATAATAGATTTTTCATCTGGCCCGATAAATAGAATTATCATTGTACCATTTTAGTATTTTATTGTCCATTCAAATTTAAAATTACCCTGTAGTTTCTTATTCAATTTCCAACCCACCTGCTGAGATGCTTGATAACGGTGACGCTGAGATCAGACTTTGAATTTAAACACCAATGTGATTAATACAGTGTCTCTGCCAGCATGATTGCTCTTCCATGTTGGAACCACATCTCTCTGATTGTCGACTTTATCAACAAATGGCTTGAAGCTCTCTATCTTTCCCCGGAGTGGTTTAACTCGATTATATCTTGTATCCGAAAAAATGGTACACCTTCGGTCTCTTAATTCAAAGATTTCCGCCCAATATTTGTTACCCTTGCTTTCACTTAAATCTTCGACAAGATAATATAAAACTTAATCTAATCTTTCATTAAGTCTCGAGATATTTTTTGCCTTCTTGACTATAAACATGGCTTCTTTAATTGGCGTTTTTCATTCGCCAACTTAATGTCCTTAATCACTGCTAATCTTCTATTTTTAAAAATAACGAATTCACACTCCTCTTCTTAGATATCTTTAAGGCTTTTTATTTATTATCGTTCTTGATTATTGAATCTACCTAATTGAGCAATCGTATTTGCGGGAGCGTCCGCAAACTTGTCAGTTACTACTTACGAAACCGTTGCACAAATGTGATAGTCGGATATAGTCACTCGAAGTCAGCACTTATCAGATCTGGAGTCCATCAGGGTTTAGTACTTGGTCCTATACTATTACTATACTACTAATAGTAATCAGTAACCGAATATCGCCTAACCCTTCCTACCCTCTTTTCACTCAGCTTCTATTTTCGTTTCACTCTCAGCCTAGCAGAATCGAACTTAAACTAAATCCCGATAAGACTCATTTGATAAAACTTAATTTAGACCCATTCTATTCTCACCAGAACGAAAAATTTCCCCTTGATATCGAAATAAATGACTCTGTTAAGCACCTTGATATCTATCTTTCTTAATTTTTAGACTTCTGCCGCATCTTAATTAATTTACTTTCAAACACTTCACCTAGTACTATTGAGAACGCTCACTTCTGACAAAATCTCTGTTGTTATTGTTTACCTAACACTTTTGAGACATTTCTTTCATTCACAAGATTTCAACTTGCCTATTAATGTCAAAATTTGCTCACTAATATCAGATTTACGCCACGCGCAGGAGCAATTATTTAATGCAATCCAACCATACTCCAAAAATATATAGCAAAATCTATTACTTTTCAAAAGCCACAGTTGAATTTGACGTCCTATGTATTGAAATTATACTCCTACCCCAGCACGAATTTAAAAAGGCGCTTGACATACATTTTTTCAACAAATTCCTATGCGAGAACGCTGATTGGAAGTGCAACTGGTTCCCTCTTTACTCGTAATACTCTATTTATCCCTAGGCCTTTAACAAGTTTTGAAACGTTAAGTTTCTGCTTGACTAGCCCCCTATTTAGGTAAGTCCCTTAACTAAACGTCACATCTGGGTACTCCAATAACACTTCTGTTTACTGTATTCAATTATTAATTAATTTGTCATAATTTGCTATACTATTTCTTCTCGTTTTATTTCAGCAAACTATTAGATACTCGAAAATTCTGAGGAACATCTGACTGTCTAGATATGAATATGGTTCTTTCTCGCCTTCCAGTCTTCATTTCGTTCAACTGAAGTCATTTAATCTTGCACACGACAATTATATTTTGGCTCCTCACAAGCTTCAATATATTCGACTTTATCTTAGTCATTCTAATCTTACAGAAACTCGAAAATTATGACAAAGAATTCCGACGTTCGACGACTGAACTTGTTTGAAATGTTTTTGTCATTTGGTTCCAAGAAGCGATGTCATATTTTATAATCGCCCGAATTTGATAAGATTTCTCACTTTATTAGTGCCCATCTGCTCTTTGCACAACCAAAACTTCCTTTAATTCGTTTAAAAGCAGAAGTTTTTTCCGAATCGTTTCGCATAAATACTTGATTTATTGCTGAAATTTCATCTA
Organism: Eudiplozoon nipponicum; assembly: GCA_029291075.1. Classification (NCBI taxonomy): domain Eukaryota; kingdom Metazoa; phylum Platyhelminthes; class Monogenea; order Mazocraeidea; family Diplozoidae; genus Eudiplozoon; species Eudiplozoon nipponicum. Next base: position 33,557 of record JAQBSW010003030.1, read on the forward strand.
GAAGAAACCAATAATCACAGCATCATGAAAAAAGTATAATTACATTCTGCCCTATTACGGATTTCTAACGCTTTACGGTTTTTATTATTTAAATTAAAACCTGCATTTCTGTCGCTATGTTCTCTCACTCAAGTAATTAACTGTCTTGAGGATTGGCCTACATATGTTGCTCGAAGATTTACACACGTATATTGGAAAATAATTATTGATGTCGGTATAAAATATAATTCACCAAAATACGTACGCAATGTGTCGATAATTTTACAAAGACCGTTTTCTCTATTTATTATCAACCCTAATCTTTTTAATAAATTTCTTAGGTCATAAGTTCTTAGTTTTATTTTATTTTTTAGAGAACGCGATACCTATTGGATCTATTGGAAAATGATTCTTAGTTCATCAGCAAATTTGAAAATTCCATCATTAAGGACTTCAGCCTAAAAATTCGCAAATATGATTTTAAATAATAATGGTCTCAAGCCTGATCCTTGTAAAACTCCAACTGTACCATTTTGTTGTCTTGTGCTCAAATTATTCACCTGAATTTTCATTCTACTATTGTATAAATAATATCTAATTAATCTAAAGATATTTGGGTAAATATTCAAAGAGGCTCAATTTACTTGTAACACGCGGCTCCGTGTTACAACCCAACGAAGGTCAATTTTTACAAACGCTGTGCTCTTTAAGGTCAAATATTCTAACTCTGTCCTTAAACAATATTTCTCTTAGCTGGGATTTTAGGAACAATCTCTTTTAGTCTCAAGCAGTTTTAATCGATATTTCTTGAACTGCAATTTTATTTGTAATTAATAGTGTTTTATAAAATAGACAGAACCGCGCGCGATCCGAGAGGATCACGCGGTGGACTATTGTGTCAGTGAATTTATGAACATAAATAATTTTACTAGGCTCATATTATCATGTATCTTTAATCGTTTGACTACTCATTACATTCCAGACATTTGTGCTAAACATTTCACTTTATAGACATAAATCACTTTTATTTTTGCCGTCTAGAAGACGGACAATTTAGTTTAATTGTGAATGGTATTTAAAACATATTTTTGCGTAAAAATCTAATTTTACAGCTGACTAACATATATTCAATTTGGACTAACTGTGAATAGTGTTTAAGATATAATTCTACATTAAAATTTGTATTATTGCCAACCAACTCCTTCAATTCGGATTAATAGTGAATTATATTTATGTGCTACATTGTGTGTAATAGATACATGAAACCTTTCTTCGACCTTCTAATATTAACCATCTGAAAAGGAACAGACTGATTGGGTGCTCGGGTAGTAATAATAGCAACCATTGATAAGTAGTAGGGGTACAAAATCAGGAACGAGATAGCAACAGCGAAAAGTACCCCTACATTATGGTGCCCCGGTTCGTCGAACTCACAGCCAGTAAGGAATTAATAAACAGCTAGATTTTGAGAAATTCAAGCACTTTCAATGAAGGCCACTACACACGTTATTGCCTCGAAAACGTCTGCACATACCCGCACACAGACGCGACGTTCAAATGGGCGCGGTCACCCTCAACAACTCAGGAGGATCCGCCCATGGAAGGTTCGGAAGACGGGTGGGGTTAGCCTCCTCGGCGGCAGCAGAGGCTGAGCACCCTAAATTGTTGGCCGCTCCACGTCTGATGGCTCGAAGCACGTTACCTTCGCGGTAGAGCGCAATCAAACTATTGTCTTTACAGCGACGGCTCCAATTAAGTCATGCTTCAAACGCCCAAATGCCAGCATTCATTCTCATCGCCGGTTGCCACTATCAACATACTTTCTCATCCGTGACGCAATCTCTGGCCAATGAATTGTCATAGACACTGGATCAGATGTAAGCTCACTACGCCACAATTATCTCGAACCAACCCACCCAGTCGACACCAACAGTCTGACCTGCGCGAATGGCTTCAACATAGCGACGTTTGGGGTACGAGTACACACAATCTCGTTCTCCAACTCAAAATGATGTCTCAAATATACGTTCATCATCGACAACACGACATGGAACATCATTGGACGTGACTTTCTCGAACACTTCGACCTAACCATTCGTCCAAGAACGCGAGAAATAGAGGAGCCAGTATCAGTGTTGACAGAACCAAAATCAGTCGTTATACGGCATGAAAGAGCAATAACATTTACTGTAAGGTTAGCCCACTTTATTGTGTACTAATTTTCACTGTCGGGGGGGTGTATGTAACACGCGGCTCCGTGTTACAACCCAACGAATGTCAATTTTACAAACGCTGTGCTCTTTAAGGTCAAATATTCTAACTCTGTCCTTAAACAATATTTCTCTTAGCTGTGATTTTAGGAACAATCTCTTTTAGTCTCAAGCAGTTTTAATCGATATTTCTTGAACTGCAATTTTATTTGTAATTAATAGTGTTTTTATAAAATAGAGAGAACCGCGCGCGATCCGAGAGGATCACGCGGTGGACTATTGTGTCAGTGAATTTATGAACATAAATAATTGTACTAGGCTCATATTATCATGTATCTTTAATCGTTTGACTACTCATTACATTCCAGACATTTGTACTAAACATTTCACTTTATAGACATAAATCACTTTTATTTTTGCCGTCTAGAAGACGGACAATTTAGTTTAATTGTGAACGGTATTTAAAACATATTTTTGCATAAAAATCTAATTTTACAGCTGACTAACATATATTCAATTTGGACTAACTGTGAATAGTGTTTAAGATATAATTTTACATTAAAATCTGTATTATTGCCAACCAACTCCTTCAATTCGGATTAATAGTGAATTATATTTATGTGCTACATTGTGTGTAATATATACATGAAACCTTTCTTCGGCCTTCTAATGTTAACCATCTGAAAAGGAACAGACTGATTGGGTGCTCGGGTAGTAATAATAGCAACCATTGATAAGTAGTAGGTGTACAAAATCAGGAACGAGATAGCAACAGCGAAAAGTACCCCTACATACTAATTGATTTAATTGTTGTCAAATTGTTAGTAAAATGGGCTTCTCGATGAAACAAACTTCCATATCTGGAAACCAAAATATACGGAGTAATATTAAAGACATGAAATTCAAACAACATGCTGTATACACCAAGAGCCTAGTAATTGAATGAACTAAACGCCTTCATAACAGAGTCAGAATAAATATGGTCAAATGCTTTCGAGATAACACTTAAGATAATTAAGACATCTAACTTTTTCTCATCCCGCGTAATTAAAAAAATCATATTAACCTGAATCAAAGACAACCGGCGAAATCGACTTAAGTACCAATCGTTAGAATATCGATTGGAATTTTTCCATCCTTCAAAATTATATTTATAAAGACGCAGATGTTAGTCATTTAGGTTAAATGTAGTTGAAGTTGGATACCAATTGATATTTCATGCTTAAAATTTTGTTTTGTATATTTAACTCAGGCATCGCCGTCAAAAGATTTCTGGTTATCCGAAATATTAGTTAGATCCACAATTTGGTTTAATTGTTGTGGATTACATATTAAATTACCAAATAATTCCTGTCATTCGACACTTTATTTGAACAAGTGGTAAGCACCTGTTAAAGTAGAGCGATAGCTTTCTCGTATTGATTAGTAGGATATTGCCATTTTCAACGTTAAATAAAAAACATAATGACGGAAGCACTGTAAAATCTTATAGTCTCATTTAAACTACATAGACGTCCCGATGTCACCTGAAAGTAATTTAGCATTCTAAACCCATCTTCGTGTAAACTTTTTAGATACAGCCATATGCGGAGATCAGTAACTTATGTGCAGGTTCTGGGTGTTGCAAGTTCCACTTCAATTTTAGGACATTCAATAAATTGAGTCTTAAAGACTTTAATACTGTTTAGTTATTAAATATGCCCAGCTGCTAATGCATATCTCGCTTTCAGTTTTCGCTTATCTATTTCTTCAAACTTACAGAAAAAGTAAATGTCCGTAAAGATTCTGTTGTAGCACCGCTGCAGCATAAATTTCCTAGAATGTATCAGGATCACTTCAACCAATAAAATACTTCAAATGATTCATTTGCAATAAATTGCATAAATAAGATAAATTAGTGTATCGAACCGAATGACCCACTTAATCATCGGTCGTTTACTTATGGGTATATTATTTTGTTTAGCGTTGAAAAATCTTGGTGCATTCTATTAGGGCGTATGGCTTCTTTTGACAAATACAACATGCGCCGTATACCACTAACACGCATGATAGGCTCTTATGAATCTGCACATTGCTTTATTTCGTAAGAATAATTTTTTTGTTAATAACTGTGAAAGTATTATTAGCAGTTCCATTAATCCATTTAAGCAGCATTGGTTGTTCTGACTCATAATCAAAGTGAATTTGTTTCTATTCCTTGCAATGACTTGCGATTTTATTTGAACTGTACATTATATTTAATTTTGGTTAAAAAGAAGACATGAATTTAAGCAAATCTATACTGTTTATTGAGAATTATTTTCGACAAGATTTATACGATGAAACCATTTAAGCCAACAGTGTTTTATTAAATTTCTTATGAACACTTGCTATTCACTGTTCTTACTTACTCATAAATAATCTTGAATTCGGATTGTATTTCAATCTTCCTAACCCTAGGGCCAGACGTCTTACGTTGTAAAAATTTATTATTATATCTATTAAATATTAATGAATGTATATATTGATTGAATGATTCATTATTTTTTATTATATTTTGCATGATCATCTGTATTTTCATTTCTACGTTACCTAGTTATTGGTAAATTAATCATAAATGTGTTTTATAGCCGATGTAAAAGTTTTTTCTTATTTAAATTTTACCATCTTTACATTAAATTTAATTGGTCATATATGTTCTGAATCCAAATAAATGATTTTAAATCGAAGTCCTATAATTATGAAAATATTTTGAATGGCAGTAATTTTAAACGGATTAAGTGAACTTTTTCGTCGATTGATCTAGAAGAGCTTATATCATAGAAGGCAGACTTTGAAGACGAATCGATTAAACGATGATGAAATAACTTTTAGTGGTTCAATAGGCGACGTACACTACATATATATTAAACATATTAAAACCTGTTATTAATATATTGTAATAGTTATTACAACGATCCTATTGCATAACTGGACTTAAAACTTGTCTCACTATATTAATCACAATTCAGGTTATTTTATACCAGAAAAAGGATATTGGTGTAGCGTGCCACTTTCAATGTAAATCCGCTTTGAGCATAGTTCTAATAAATAATTTATTATGAATATTCAGATGAAGAAAATCGCACATATATTCTAAACGCGTTTTTATATTGCACTGGCGGGCTACGAAAGCTATTCTCACTCTTTTTATTGAAAAAATGGAATGGTGATTTAATTTTTTAAAATTAAACAATAATTTATTTTGCGGGTGGTGGTAAAAATTCTTTAAATCAAGTTTGCGAGCTTGAAGTCAACGCCAATCCCATTGTATTTAATCACTCGTCGAAAAACAGCTAAACTGCAGCCAGTCGCAACGCACTGACGTGTTTCAACTATCCATTATCATCATCGTAGTACGACGGCAAACTGACTAGCGAGGATCAAACTGTATTGCATACATATGGAAAGCAAAATTAGATTTGCGGCTCTCACCTCTAGTAATCTTGCATACATTGTACGTGATTGGAAATTTAAAAAATGTCGTTTATCTGTTAAATTATATGCTGCTCGAAAAACACGTCTTTGAGATTTGCTAAAGCCTAATACAAATCATACTCACAAGTATAGAGATTTGTCTTTTTAATCTATCATCAAATTCTTAGATATCAGATTCGTATCCATCTGAGTACAAGAATAAACTCGGTCTATATTTCTTAGAATAATCTACTGAAAAAGACATTCCCCACTGTTCAGATCAACTCCTCCTCCTAACTTTGTAAAGTTATTTGTGACTGGTACCTTTATCATTATATAAAAAAACTACCGCGAAAGATTTCGTAATTGGCAAATTAGAACGAGTATGCTTTAGAATCTTATGAGGAGACGCAAACGATCTAGAATGCGATTATTTGCTTGCAAATTCAGAACCAATTGAAATAATTATGTTTCTTGGCATATAATTTCACGAAAACAAAGAAAATGAATAACATCCTATAGAAAAAGCGCATAGAAAATTTATTAAGACATTAATACTGTTTGGAGATAAAGAGCTAACTTTGCTCTCACAAACAATAACCGCAAGGCAGAATAAGTTTACTAAAACTAAAAATGTACACAACTAGTGATTCAAATACACAAACGGATAAAAACCAAGTATGCTCTAGAAAATTTTACAAGATTTAGGATGTAATTTCCTCCATACAATTTTAATATAAATCTGCGAAAATTTCTTGCTTAAAATCTAAAATGGTTATATTTTTAAATTAACTAATAAATATCATCAATCGTCTTCAATAAACAGAGACAAATTGAAATGATATGGCTCTTTTAGTGGTAAATCATGTACACGATGAATAAAACTCCGAATATAAATTTATACGCCTATGGAAAGTATACATTTATATTAATGTGGTATAGGTATAGACGCTGATAAATTTGAAGCGACTTTTTAATAAAGCGGTAAATCGACCAGGAAAAACTGTATGAACATCTTAACAATAACTAAGTTATTATCATATAAAATATATGCTACAAATAAGTTACAGAGTGAGGTTGAACTTCAAAGATTACTCTCAGACGAGTGGAAGACGTTTAACTACTCAGTTAAACAACGTAGTACAATCCCACATAGGGTGTATGTTCTAATGCAAGCACCTGAGGAAGATCAACAACTAAGAATGATTGTATATGTTCAAAATTCACCTACCTATTGAATGAGGCAATATATCCAATTTTATACCATACAATAATGTATGTCCATCACATTATAGATATAGTTAAGAAATATAAGTTAATATAATTGATAGATTGGCTAGCTCATATGTTATATGTATGTATAAGAACATCACTGTACCAGTTGCCCTGGAATGTTTTAAACGGAATTGAACTGGATGCATGGAGGTATTGTACAGTCACAAAGAAAAATTATTAAAAAAATGAGAGGCGTGACAACGAGGTAAACATTTTACCAGTTTTCTAGCATATATGTGCATCACGTTGATTAAAATCACTAAAATCACCGTCAAAACCAACCTTGATCCTAATTATTTATTTATTATTTATAATTAGACAACATGGCAATGATGAACTTGTTTATTTCCTAGATTTAGCAGATAAAATAGTTTCTCTTAATTGCAGGTTTGAAAAAGAGATAACTGAGAATATATCATTCTATGAAGTGAAATTGAAGAAAAATTTCAGGATATTAGAAAACGATATCTATAGAAAGGATATGTATTCCGGCATCTTCATTCATTTATACTTGAATAATCCTTATTGAAACAAATTGGCATTTCAAATATATGATATTGCGAAATCATAGGATTGCTATTTTGAAATATGAACAGAAGAATAACAAAGGCTTGATGGCACACTAAATTAAAGTGGATAAAATCTGTAATTGATAGAAACAGCAATGTAGAGTGTAATAAAAAAGTTAACTCTAATTCTGAACATTTAAAGCAGGGAAACGAAAAGATGACATAGGACCTTGTTAAAAAGAGACTCCAAATTATATAAGGAAATTAAAATGTTGTTAAAAATATTATAATACAACTATATGGAAGCATTAACTTATCTATGGTATAAACTACCTTATCAAAAGATGAAAACGGAAAAGTTAAACAGGTCAGGGACATTTCAAATACAGTACAAAGAATAATCTAAGCAATAAATTTTTGGCAATGCGCTTAATTAACTTAAGAAAATGAGATAGGAGACAGCATGTAAATATGGTCAAATCTAGACAAATGAACTAGCCAGGAACTCACAATAATGTGGCTATAACATATATTGAGATAGTTGAAAATTTGAATCCATATGTAACTGCGTTTGATTAAATTGGTTAATAGTAGAGTCAATTGAAATAAATTTAAGGAGGAATTTTGTGAATTTATCAGATATCGATTAATCGATGGACTCGATATTCAATAGGGCCTTAGCCATTAGCAGAAAAAGAAAAGTATATGGTTCAAATCATTTAAATATTTATTACGAATAAAAGATAAATATTGCAATGAAACAGCGATTAAAGTGTGTTATATGCTTTCAATTGTATTTACACTTTATTTATAGCGTAGTATTGTAGTGAAAAATATTATAATACAACTATATGGAAGCATTAACTTATCTATGGTATAAACTACCTTATCAAAAGATGAAAACGGAAAAGTTAAACAGGTCAGGGACATTTCAAATACAGTACAAAGAATAATCTAAGCAATAAATTTTTGGCAATGCGCTTAATTAACTTAAGAAAATGAGATAGGAGACAGCATGGAAATATGGTCAAATCTAGACAAATGAACTAGCCAGGCACTCACAATAATGTGGCTATAACATATATTGCGATAGTTGAAAATGTGAATCCATATGTAACTGCGTTTGACTAAATTGGTTAATAGTAGAGTCAATTAAAATAAATTTAAGGAGGAATTTTGTGAATTTATCAGATATCGATTAATCGATTGACTCGATATTCAATAGGGCCGTAGCCATTAGCAGAAAAAGAAAAGTATATGGTTCAAATCATTTAAATATTTATTACGAATAAAAGATAAATAGTGCAATGAAACAGCGATTAAAGTGTGTTATATGCTTTCAATTGTATTTACACTTTATTTATAGCGTAGTATTGTAGAAGGATTTATAGCTAATGTAAGAGATTTTGCGGGGTAGCTATCTATTTTGTGAAGCTATACCATACCTACATATGCCTGGTAGCTGCTGTTGAGATCCGTACTCATGATTAGTCCACGACAATTTTTCGATAGGTGATGTAAGAAGGCTAAGTCGAATCATCATACGTATATTGTACACAATGTTGAAAAGAAAGACAAAATTTACAGTTAGTCTAAATTGACCGTGCTGAAAACGGCAACAAATCGATATATTGTCAACACGAGTAATTATGAATTCACAATTAAACAACACGGACCGTGATCTTGACGGCAACAAAACAATATTTTGTCAACAGAAGTAATAATCAATTCACGAACGTCTGAATCGTGATGATTACATGTAAATGATTGAAAATGTATGATGATATAAATAAAGTCACTGGTAAATATTGTCACTGATAATTGATGGATAAACCAGTCTTGAAAACAACACAAATAATTATTCCACTGTTTGCTAGGCTTCTAAATTATTTAATTCTAATAATCCATTGAACTATGGATTTTGTGAATGAGATTGAGTAACATCTGATGTCCTGATGCGTGAAAACATATCTAAATACAAAGAAAAACTATCGATCCACATATGCACCATAATCCACCGCATGCTCCCTGCGTATTGCGCGCGGATGTGTATATCAATTAAACAAATTCCTATTAATTACAATTAAAATTGCAGTTCAAGAAATCTCAATTAAAACTGTTTGAAACTAACAGAGATTGTTTCTAAAATCACAGTTAAGAGAAATATTGTGTAAAAACAGAGCTAGATTATTTGACCTTAAAGAGCAATATATTTGTCAAAATCGAACATCGTTTGGTTGTAACGCGGAGCCGCGTGTTACAATACAATTGAAAATGTATATTATTTGAATAAGAACGATACTGGAATTTGCTACCGCCATATGCAACCCAATGACGTAAGGTTTGTCAAACAAGATATTGTGTAAAACCAGATTTAGTATATGTGACCCTAAGGAAAACCGGATCTGATGAAATTGATACTCGTTGGGTTGTTACGCGAGGCTGCGCGTTACAGCATATCATAACTAGAGAGATCTACTTATCTATATGAGACTAATTGGACGTATTTATTGGATTTGATATCTTTTTATATTATGCATTTTCTATCATTATTATCTGTTATCTATTCTATATATAACCTTAGAAATTATAGGAATATATAGAGATTTTGTTATATATTCGTTTGCAATAGTAACTTTAATTATTTAAACAAATTACTAGCCTAAGTAATATCGATGAATAATTTTATGTTAATGTTTAACTTGTAATCGAAATAAACTAGTGCATTTTCATTATGCATGAATTTAACCATAGATGGTTATAAGGGCATATGTCTGCATACGCCTATGTATATGGATATGAATTTGTGCATGTGTTGAACTAATATTATAAATGAAATGTTTATAGTAAATTTTATTAATTTTGATTAAAGGGGATTTCTATTGAGAAGATAACTTTCATTACTATATTGTCTTGTGCGAAGACTATTCGTTTGATTGTAAAGGGAATTGTCGTTATTGTAAGAGGTTTTGCGGGAAAACTATTAATTTATCAATGCTATACCATTCCTACATATGCCTGGTAGCTGATGTCGAGGGTCGTTCTTATGATCTGCCTGAGTCTATTTTCCAATGGGTGATGTGAGAAGGCTAAGTCGAATCATCATACGTGTATTGTACACAATGTTGCAAAGTAAATTAAAATTCACTGTTAGTCCAAATCGACCGTAATCGGGACGGCAACAAAATAATATATTGTCAACACAAGTTACTATCTCGGTATAAAAGTAGTCACAATAAACACAATAAATATATTGATAGAACATGTGTGGTTTGAATCCAAATAAAGATATTCTATTCCATTTGATTCTAAATAAATCCAGAATGCCTCAGCAGGATAGATGGTTTCGTGTGAATGAAAAATTGCACAATATATATAAATCCAGAATATCTTGGCAGAGTAGTTAGTTATTATTTATAAATGTTTTAAATACTCAGAATATATAAATCCAGAATGTCTTAGCAGAGTGATTGATGGTCAGGTGCAAAAAAATACACATAAAATATATAAATATTGGCTTTGAGCGTTAAGTCACATAAATCCACTGCATGTTACCGGCGTACGCACAGGTGTGTCTTACTCTTAAAGAAAATCCTATTAATTACAAATAAATTTGCAATTGAAGAAATCTCAATTAAAACTGCTTGAAAATTGCAGAGATTGTTGCTAAAATTACGGTTAAGAGAATGATTGTCTAAAACCAGAATTCGTACATGTGACCCTAAGGAAAACCATATTTGTCGAAATTGGGCTTCGTTGGGTTGTAACGCGGAGCCGCTCGTTACTTGAGAATGGAACAGTCAATCATGATGAGCTCATTAAATCTAACTCAAAAGGCTCTAAAGGTTGCGCACTTGATATAAACACCAGACCTGATAAATTAAAAATTGTATAGTGTACACAAGGCAATTCATCCGGTAGACCAGTTTCGTCCTTATTAGCAACTCATCACATACTGGCCAGAATTTGCCGCGGACTGGGCTCGAAACTCGGCACGTATGCTGCGGAATCTGGCGATATAACCACTGAGCGGCACTGCCGCACACTACACACAAATGTTAGTCATAAACTAAATAATGTAACTTGGTTTCTTTCTTTCATTTTAATTTTATCCTGACCAATGTATGTATTTAATGGGTCTGGTGTTTATGTATAGTTCGCCACATTGATTGTAATCATGTTTATCCCCGTCTGCGCAAAGGATGTTCGTTTAACTATATAAATGTTCATTTCAATAACACTTCCCCATGTAGTGTGGTGTCTGATTAGTAATGACAGATCATGAATAGTTAGATGGAACTTTCGGTCTAAATGAATGCCATATTAGCTCTACCTAAAAATGAAGGAACTAACCGAGTTATATTAGCTAGTATATGACTAAAAAATTGTGTGACGTGTGCAACAGAGGTGCTCTGACGTTAGAGCACCAGATTCCGAATCAGACGTGCCCAGTTTCGAGCCCTATTCGCGGCAAATTCTGGCCAGTACGTGATGAGTTACCAATAAGAAAAAAAACCAGTCTACTGGTTAAATTTACTTTTCTACCCTATACAATTCGTAGTTTATCCTGACCAATATATGTACTTAAAGGGTCTGGTGTTTATATCAGTTTCTAAGCCTTGATTATAATTATTGCTAACACCGCCCACGAAACCAATTTTCCTTTAATTATACAAATGTTCATTTCAATACCACTTACCCATCTAGTGTGGTGTCTCTTCAGTAATGACAGATTAAGGAGGGTTAGTTGGAACGTTGTGTCTACATGGATGCCACATAAGCTCCACCTAAAGAGAAAGAAACTAACCGAAATTCATTAGTTAGTATATGACTAGAAATTGTTTGAAGTGTGCGACATGATAGCTTAGTAGTTAGAGCACCAGATACTGAAACAGACATGCCTAGTTTGGAACCTGGTTCGCGACAAATTCCGGCTAGTTCGTGATGAGTTACCAATAAGGACAAAACCGGTCTACTGGATGAATTGCCTTATCTACACTATACAATTCTTAGTTTACCTAGTCTAATGTATGTACTTAATGGGTATGGTTTATATCAAGTTTGCAACCTTATTAATAACAATTGTTGTCACCGGCGGCAAAACCACTGTTCGTTTAATTATATGAATATATTTTTCCTGATTTTGTAGATAATGAAGGGATAGATTTCAATCCAGTACTTTGATTAACCAATCGTTTATTTAAAATTATTTCATTTTAATTATTTTTAAATTTTAATCTTTAGCATATATTTAAATTGTGTACCACGACCATAATTAAGAGTAATGTTATCCGACATTACAAACTTTTATTAGATATTAGATATTACCATAAATCTCTGCTTACATTATATTATGACACGAACGTTGATCGAATTAAAATTGACAAATTATCTGGACATTTATACATACAATATGTCATTTTCTATTATTGCATAGTATATTCATACTCCTCGAACTTGCATGATAAGGTTCCCACATTGAGCGCTCTCTCACTCATCTAATTATACTTTCCTTCATATTCAGTGATCGAGTTTGCTTCATTAATTTTTCCGAAGAATTTTTATGAGTGACTGACGTCTAGCTTCAAGGATATTGCTCCAAATATCACGTGCTTTTATAAGACGAGATGACAACGCTTAGATATATCACTTATTCTCCTATATCAATAGGAACGAAAGGTTTAAAATGGCTCCAATAACGTTGCATGCTGATATTGAAGATATTGTTAAGGAGCTTAGAAATGCAATGAAATGTTTAAAGGTTGAAAATGATGTTATCTATAGTAAAATCTTTAAATTTGAATCTCATGTATATTTATTCGCATCAAAATTTGAAATAGCTGAAAAACCAAATGAAGAATTAAGTGCCAAAATTGGTCATTTGGTATAAGCATTATATGCAAAAATAGATTATAGAAAGATTGGTTTTCAGTCATGGGTAGAGATGGCGGAGATATCAACAAAAGAACAATCGCCGTTTAGAACTATTAAATCTGGAGAAGATTTGCTGAATATCCTAGTGAATGAAATTAAGGCACCTAAAAAATAAAAAGACTAGTTATTAATATGTAATCCAGACGAGAATGTTGACTCAGGGGAAGTATAAAAATTGAATTTTATAATCAAAACACAGCTGAATCTGATATCATATAATGTTACTGGATGAGCAAAAGGTCTGAACATCCGTGACCTGTCTTTATAAAGCTATCCAAATGACAAACCAACACAAAATTAGAAAAAAATAACTAAAAAATCTGTGAGTACTCTCTATTCAACAAGGTTTTCAAAGGAAAAGATAAAGCATTTATTAAAAGTATATAAGCTACAGAAAAGAATTTGGAATATAATTTGTAACAGCGATCATCAATATCAGACGAAGCTAGCACACAAAGATCGACAATATGTAAGAAAATTACAAAAGAACGGAGTATCGCTTTTGAATGTAAAGTTAAGAGGAAAAAAGAGAAGTGTGGTTATGAAACACAACAAAAAATATAAAACGACAAAGTTAAATCAATAGATATGGTATAAAAATTTAGATAATTCATAATTAACATTCCCATTTTTTGTAAAATTTGAGAAGCATTAAAATATATGATGCTATATAAACTTTTTTAACAAGCAACGCTTTTGGTTTTATAATATTAAATGAAACTTGGCTCGGTACGGCTAAGCCGTTGCCTAAGATATCTAGGCCAACCTTTGCCAATGTTTATAGACTAATTTCAATTATCCCTACATTTTTAAAGAAAAATCGAACAACTGATATTAGATTATTTGGAATTTATATTTGCCTTTAATTTTGATACAAACTAACATGGCTTTCCGAAAGATCAATCTTCAATTAATAACATTATTTCCAAGTGGAAGCATGTAATTGCGCTCAATGGAAAGTTGGATGCATTAATAGTCTTTAGTGATATCTCTAATGTTTTTGGCTCTATATCTTTTAATATTATTATAAAAGCTACTAATGCATTGAATATTGTTCCGAATATCTTTACATTGCTTAGGTATTTTTTACATAAAAGAAAATGAGTATTCAGGGAGATAAGTTGAGGTCAAGATCATTAAAATTTAAAAGTGGAATTTCATATGGATAAGACTTGGGACCAATATTGTTTAAAACCAAATTTACATATTTTCAGATTAAGGTCCTTATTCGTCGAGTTAACAATCTGGCTAATGATTTAACGATCATTTTTCCAATAGATCAATAAATATATGGTTCTCTCAAAATAACATAACACTATATTTATATGGCCTGAACAAATACTTAATAACATTAGGGTTGAGAATAAACTGTAAAAATATAGCAAAACAATCGATAATGGGACGAAATTTAAATATGTTTATTTTCATGATGCTGAGATTAATGACATTTATGAGTCGAAACTTCAGCAAAAAATCAAGGATATGGGCATAATTATTCCATGTACAATTTCTGCTGAGAGACATATAAGAGGTAATTTTTGCTGTGCGAAGAACAGATAAACGCTATTCAAGATAAATATCTTACCGATTGATATACTGTAGGGGACTTTTGCGAGATTAATTACTCCCTACATTGGATTGGAAGCGGCTGCGGAGATCCGTGCACATGATCAATCCCCAGCTTTATCCCGATGGGTGACGTCAGAAAATTAATAAGAATAATCACAAATGTATTGTAAATAACACCCCATATAAATTCATATGTAATCCAAATTGATCGTGCTCTCGACGGCAATAAATTAAATTTTAACACAAATGAATGTCTTAAACACCCGTCACAATCAAACTAAAATGTCCGTACTCTAGACGGCAAAAAGACAGGATATTGTTCACAAAGTTGAATGTCTTATGCACAAGTCACAGTTAAACAAAATTGTCCGTGCTCTAGACGGCAGCAAAATGAACGTTGTTTACAAAGTTGAATGTCTTACACACAAGTCACAGTTAAACAAAATTTTCCGTGCTCTAGACGGTAGCAAAATGAACGCTGTTTACAAAGTTGAATATCTTACACCTAAGCAATTATTCTTTCACATATGGCTGAATTGAAATGAATATATGTAACAGATTGATAATAAATGATGATATGAACATAGTAACTGTTAAAAGTTGTCACTGAAGATAAATGGATAAAATTCATGTAAGAACTTTAATGACAAAAATTCAAAAATAATTAGTTCACTGTTTGCTATTGTTTTAACTTATGTAATTATATTAATCCACTGTTCTCTGAAATTCGGATAGGCCTAGTTAAATGCGAACAGTAAATCCCTTGCATAAACTGCGAATAATCCAACTGAGCGAAATAAATCCGCTGTGACACTTTAATCCACCGCATGTTCCATGCGTCCTGCGCGCGGGTGTCTATATTTTATGAACAACCCTATTAATTACAAATAAAATTGCAGTTCAAGAAATCTCAGTTAAAACGGCATGAAACTAACAGAGATTGTTTCCAAAATCACTGTTAAGAGAAATATTGTGTAAGAACAGAGTTAGATTATTTGACCTTAAAGAGCACTATATTTGTCAAAATCGAATTTCGTTTGGTTGTAACGCGGAGCCGCGTATTACTATACAATTGAAAATGTATATTATTTGAACTAGGACGATACTGGAATTTGCCACCGCCATATGCAACCCAATGACGTAAGGTTTGTGAAACAAGATAGAGACTGAAAACTGCTTAAAAGTAAAATATTTTTCCAAAACTGGATTAATCGGTATTACTGGATTTGTGTTTTGACTAACAAAAATTGTCATCCACTAGTTTTCTTTTTTCAGCAAAATATTTCGGCTAACTTTATCGTCAGCCTTCTTAAGCTGCAAAATGCACATACACACATATGACACGCGACTGTCTAGTGAAAGATCAGTCTGAAGTATAAATATTATAGCTAGTGAAAATATCACGCTTGCTTCATCAGTAAACTAACGAGAATGGACCAATTGAAGAAGGCTACCGATAAAGATAGCCGAAATATTTTGTTGAAATATGAAAACTACTGGATAACTTCTTGTGTTAATCAAAACGAAGATCAGGTAAGATAAATGTTTTACAATTGACCAATAATTGATTGTAGGGTTGGTGGTAACAATTCTTTAAATCAAGTTTATGAGCTTGAAGCAAACACATTCCCATTGTATTTTACCAGTCGAAGAAAAACATAACAAAACTGCCGCCAGTTGCAGGCACTGGCGCGTTTTACCCTTAATGATCATCATCAGAGTACGACGGATAACTGAATAACGAGGATCAAAACGTATTGCTTATATATGGAAAGCAATATTAGTTATGCTGCTCTCACCACTAATAGTCTCGCATACATTGTACTTGAATGGAGGTGCATAATTTCGTTGCATTCATGAATATTATTTGTTTGCAGCATTCACTACACACAGACATATATATATATATATATATATATATATATATATATATATATATATATATATATATATATATATATATATATATATGGAACCCAGTGACGAAGTGCTGTCAGTGATGATAGATGCTGTAGAAAACGTTGTTAATCACGTTAGCTCAATGCCATGCACATTATTTGCCAATAGATTACACGTTGTATCTCTTGAAACTTTATGGTTTTTATGGGTTGTGCTATTGCATGAAATTATTCAACTTGAATCTGTGAATTGGAGCCCATATGTATTCGTTAATCAAGGTTACTGGAGTAAGAACTAGGTCTGAAAATTTTGCTCTCTCCTCCTTTAGTAGGAAATCTTGCGGCGAAGATATTTACTTTTTAATAATTTGTGAAATTAATATTTAAGCCAACGGAAGTTAGGGAAACGCAACCGTTTAATATATCTTTGAAAATTTAAAATAGGAACATGGCAAAATATACGAACATGATAAACTGTTTAATTTTGATTATTCAAATACTTTCTTGTGGTTAAACTAAAGACCACTATCAAAGTGAACAGAAAATTATCTTGAAATTTTTGTATCTACTATCTATAATATTTTTTTGGAAAATTTCTGCATTATATCATCATATTAACAACAATTGCGAATAAAAAATTGTTATTCATAGTTGCCTTTCTTCTACGTTAGTGTCTTTTTTGTTTTTAAGGATTTAGATATTTCTGTTACTTATTACTAAAGAGATAAAAATTCGTACAAATTTCTTAATAATTCGAGTATAACATCTATAATTAATGTAATTGACGCTCGGACACTAAATGGATTGTACTCCAGTTGATCCTATCTAGTCAAATGGAATCACTCTTTTTCACCAGATCGAACTATCATGAAATTGATGAAAGCACTTCTCACCCTCAATTCCTTCCTCCGCTGTGATCAAATACTTTGCTAGTCTCAATTTCATTCAACTCCACATATCCTACCTTTGATTTGTTATTTCAATGGTTGGGCCTGTTGACCTTTGTTGCCAAATAAATGTATTATTATTATTATTATTATTATTATTATTATTATTATTATTATTATTATTATTATTATTATTATTATTATTATTATTATTATTATTATTATTATTATTATTATTATTATTATTATTATTATTATTATTATTATTATTATTATTATTATTATTATTATTATTATTATTATTATTATGGTCTAGGGAATTATAAAAAAAATATGGGTTTGAAATAATTTATTGTAGAAGCTCTTTTATTTTCAATGATATATTTGTAGACCAAAATGATTTAAACTTATTTTATGCACTATAAGTAATTGTTCCGCTTTTTAATAAATCAAGCTGTGTGGTCTTCCTTTATGTATATTTTAAATAGTTGTTGCAATGATACCCATCGAAGATATATAAAAAAGTTTAAGTGGTTAATTGGAAGTAGTGGTGCGTAGGTTGACTAGAATAGAGATTCATACTTAGATTAGCATAGTGGCTTCTCGATGATCTAATGTTATGAGTCGCTACTTAATTCAGAGTCATTGAATAAGTATGAGCAGATAGACGCAGAATTATCTGCTGACTAGCACACATAAATTGTATTAAGTCTGTCTTAACGGTTAGGACATCAATCTTTATTTGGATTTCTTTAGTTTATTTTTGGAAATTATATAAGATATCATGTTGGATCGGTGTCGATGAATTTTTCATTGTTTTAGTAAATCCAGGAGCGCTGTTATCAATTTGGATGATATGAGCCTTGATTCTTTTGTTGATGTTGCCTATGGTTTGTTTTCTACATTTCAGAGGAAAAATAATGAGTGCAAGTATATTTTCATACATGCAATTTAATAAAATCATTATGTTTTGATAATATTATTTATGATTTCAAAGATTGTGTTTTAATATTAGTGCTTATTCCATATTGTTGAGCTAGATTAATTATGTTTTCGCGTATCAAACGTTTTGAAATAGCCAGATGTAGGTTGCGGTATGGTGTGGATAGTTTGGAGAATACAAATATATTCTGAAATAAGTTTTGAAATTGAAAGATCTAGATTTTCAAATTATTCATTCAACTTTTTATTTAGATGAAAATTGAACGATTCATAAAAGTATGGAGGTCAAATTTACTGCAAATTTTATATTGTTTTACTATTCAACAATCGAGATTCTGCTCAGGACACCTTGATTAGATTCCATATTATATCTTGGTTATACAGTTACTTCCTTTTTGTCATTTAAATTATATTTGAAATGAAATTTCATTTTTCATTATATTATCATGAACTATTCTTCGTAGTGTAAACATTAATAGCTCTTTTTTATTTGCCACACAGATTCGAACATGCATATTTAAGGAATATCCTGACTGTAATAAAAATTCATTGCAGTTTTGTGTGATGTAACAAATCACGTAATGTATTTCATAAACGCTTTACTTATATCGAACGTGTACCAAACGAATTTTGTCTTCATTTTGATTCTGATCTTTCACAAATATCAACTTAATTTTTTCTTAAAATAAATAGGATGAAGCCTGGCTATCGAACCGTAAATAATGCTTTCCTTCTTACACCATCAGAATCGGGACCAAACTTACCCGCACGTTTATTGATTAATGATCGTTTACCATTCGATCCTATTGTTTTGTGCGACTACATTGGTAAGGTTGTAGAACCTTACATTTAATAGGAACAATTAGCATTTTACCTGCTGAGACTTTCGGCATTTCCGCTTTTTCATCAAAAGGCTACCACATATTGACATATCTATTAAGCGGGCGTATCAATAATATGTAAAGCATTGGTTCTTGCTGTTCAATGAAACATTTATCTGTGCATTTAGTTTCGTGTGGATCTGGATTGATTCATTACGAACTGCCTCACATGGAATTTTGCAATAGTGGAGGTGTTTTGGAAGCTGTTCAGCTTTGGATTTTGTAAACCAAAGAGGTTATATTCTTGTAAATAATTTTGGAAGATATGCAGTGTAGTCGGTCTTTTAGACACTTGACTCGGTCTGATTTGTCAATTGTTAGGACAGAAGATAATTCCGCAGAAATTGTAATCGTATGTGGTGCTATATTCGGTAATTTGACACTTTATTTTATTCTCTCTTATCTCCTGTTAATAATTTTAATTTCGCATGTCTTTCTTTTTACGTTACTTGGGATACTCTGATTTTCTCGTTTTAGTACATATTAAATGAAAAATTGTGAGGCTGTATTTATTGTGAAAACCGTCACTGTTGACTTTATGTTACAGCTAGTATGCTAATATTTATTATTAAGTTTGAGAGCCGTAAACGTATATTTTGGATATGTAAACTAGTGTACCTTGTTAAATAAACAAATTAGGACCCATCAATTGCGCTGGCTTGGTCACGTTTGGCGTATGTCCTAAATTCGATTGTTTAGTAGAGCATGAAAGCGTAAGAAATGAGGTGGGCAGATTTTAAAATGCAAACCTACTTAAAGTAATGCACATTTAAATTATATAGTCTAGGACTTGCTCATCTGTCAGGATAGAGTCCGCGTGCACATTTTAGTTCTCGGTAGGAAACTATGTGCGATAAAGTAGTATGGTAATTTTCTTTTCCTTCTTGGGCAGTATTAGTTGCCGTTTTTTGTTGTGTTTATGACGTAATACAATGAAAACCGCAAAAAAGCTGTATTGCCAATGTTGCCTTATTTTATAGCTGACGGCTGTAATAGTTTTGAACAGAGGGGTAGATTGCCTCATTTGTGCATGTTATCCCCCTAAACAAACTCATATTAACTGAGCCCTCCTCTCATTAAACATACTTGCTTATCTTTTGTTTAAATTGTTATTCTTGTTACTGTTATTTCATTTATTTTATTATTTGCTTTTATTTTAAGTTAATGTACTTTTACTCTCTTGGTTTTATGGCAGTGAAGTATCTAAGGCCAACAACATGTATATTATTGTCTGTGATGATAACGATGATGATTAATGATTTGTTGATTTTCAATTCCAACAACGAATGAGCAATATAGTGCTCCTTTTGATCTCACGTATAACTTTCAAAAACAAGGTTATTTGAGAATGAAACATAAGTTTATCACTATTAATTTATCCTTGTTCTGGCTAACAAGAGATTTTGCCACATTCTCATATTTGTTTGAGAATTTTTTAACGCGTTCAATCCACATTTATTCATATATAAAAGCTACTAGTTCTTCATTATGTAAGCGCGCGTTGTTTGTCCATACCTCATGAGTATTATACATAACTATTATGAGATCACACATTCATATGTAGATATGAAACGATTTAACTAGCATTTTACGCTTGCTTTATTTGTTTGTCTTTGTATAGTTTGAATAGCTCTGAACCGAATAAGTAATCAAAATAGAGGTTCAGAAAATTTGGGAGAACTGGGTGCAATCAATAGCAAATCAAAAATAGCACCGGGCAATCGTGCAATATAAGTATCACAAAAAAGATTTATTTTAAATAAGTATACAACACCGTTTGAATTTGAAAACCTTATTTAAAAAATTACGTCTATTATTTGGCAGTAAATTTCTATATAGGTGCGTCATCCGAAATCCAACTTCAACCAAATTGTTATATTTTACACATCACGTTGAAATCAACTCAAAGCGCTAATTTGTCAAGTTTTTCTTCCTTTATCGAGAGACGAGTGTGCAAATACGCTTTTATATGTATTGCGCAATGACAGGGCAAGGCAGTATAGTGGCGTGTGTGTGCACAGACAACGCCGAAAGGCAATTGATCCAAGTAGGCTCCATAGCAGTTCTTTCACGAGAAGGCAGTGATATCTGTTTAAAACATCAAAACTTTAACGGTAGTTATATTTATTTGTAAAATATATTTAATATAAAATGTTTTTGCATTTTATATCAGTATATTAAAAAATGGTACTTCATTTAGCTTGGCGTATCTTGTAACATATTGCATCGTATGTAACTAAGAGAATATAACTTAGAGACATGCAAGCCGTGGTTATTGACTAGACTGTTTGAGAAGCTGACATTATGTCTAAATTCCACTCAATAACTTTTCATGGAATGCGGAAATAAACTGTTCGTGCTTTGTTAAAGACCGTTGGTCCAATTTTGTTGTTTCTGGGATGTAGTTAATATTAAATATGGAACTGAAGAGCTTGGGTGTTTTCTTCCATTAGCAGTTGAGTGTTTCATGTAATAAGTCATCAATTGGATGTGTATGTGATTGGCTAACGCCAGATAGTGGCATTGTGTTCAATAAAAATGTTAAGCATTGATCTAGAGGAATTAAACGATTACCCAAAAAATGCACACTATTCTACGCTTAACAAAATGACCACGAATAAATTTTAATTTTACATCAAATTGAAATCCGATTATGTCCTTATTTGGATCTCTCCAAATACTGTCCGGAATTTGCCGCCGACGGATATTTTCTTGGGTGTCTATTACTATTCATCGTGTCACTCGTGCCACATACAGCTCGCAATTTGAAGTTATATGACAACTTCATTTTATGGTTAGCCTTGCCTTCAGGCGGAACCTATTTTGTAGCTTCTAATATTTGTAACCCAACTAACCATTCCCGATCTTTCATAATCCAGTCTGCACTATTCAACGTTTGGATAGCAAAAATTTAATTGGGTATGTTTTAGCAGTAAAATGTAAACATTGAAACAGAGAGCAAAGAAAACTCATTCGCTTACCCTAATGCGAAGATTATATTGTAACGCGCGGCTCCGCGTTACAACCAACGAGTATGAATTTGATCAGATCCGGTTTTCCTTAGGGTCACATGTACGAATTCTGGTTTTAGACAATCATTCTCTTAACTGTGATTTTAGAAACAATCTCTGTTAGTTTCAAGCAGTTTTAATTTAGATTTCTTGAACTGAAATTTTATATGTAATTAATAGGGTTTTTTTTAATAATAATAAACTCCCTCGCGTAATACACCGGTAACATGCAGTGGATTTATGTGATTTAACGCTCAAAGCCAGGATTTATATTTTGTGTGTTTTCAATCGTTTATCCATGAATGGAAACTACGCAGCTAAGACATTCTGGAATTATTTATTGTGCTTATTATGACTTTGCTTTTGTGCCTATATATAAACTTTGTGTTAACAATTTTTCATTTTGTTGCTTTCTAGAACACGGTCAATTTTAACGAACAGTGAATTTTAATTTACTTTGCAACCTTGTTCACAATACACGTATGACAATTCGACTTAGCTTTCTCAGATTATGAGACTGATTATAAGTACGGCCAACGAAACCCATTTCTTCTGACGTCAGCTATCAGGCATATGTAGGAATAGCATTGCATCGCTTAATAAACAGCTAGCCCGCAAAACCTAACCCGCATAAACCGCAACCCTTCCTACAATCTACCACCTGGAAGAATTTCAACATCTGCATCTTGAACATATGAAGAAGTGTTGTAATTAATTTAATCTATAAAAGAATTAAACAAAAAATGGAGAAAATGGAAAGCCTTAACGTACACTACTACTTTTAGCAAATTTGTGTGTTAATACTCTGTAGACGTTAGTGCCACCAGAGGTATCGTTGTAGAGAGTGCGTATAATATTTACATATTCGTTGGGAAAACCAGTTCTCTTCAGAATATAGAATAGGATATTGCAATCGACTGAGTAAGATGCACCCTTGAAGTCTAGAGAGACGGTCATTTTGGGTCAGTGATATACTCGTTGCTGTTCAAGAAATTGCCTTCAAAAAGAAATTTTATCTGTACAAACTCGTTCTCAATGGAATCCGGTTTGTTTTTCTTAAGTACGTTAATTACACGAAGCGCTTTGAGCTTAAAGTTAATCTGTTACATAAATGAAATTTTGTGTTTCTTTAGCGCCAAACTTAAGCATTCATGTCACCAATAAGCAAGATTATATCTGAACCTCTTGCTCTAATTAGTAAGGAGCATAATTTATCCGTGCTGCAATCGTTAGGAGCATATGCAGAAACAACCAAAAGGAAACGTCGATTACGGTTTTTCGAATTGATTTTAGTAGATTTATTTAAAAGTGCCGCATAAATTCGGATATTTAAAGTGATCTATTTAATTAAGCAGGCTTCAGCTTGTAAGTTAAAGTAACTATTGATGTCTGATTTACCGGCTTATGAAAACTCCGTTGAACCAGATTTTCGATGTTAATAACGCGTAGATAAGAATGGCACATCCAGTTGTGGAATGCTCGTAGGATCTTGCACTTATGTTTCAGATTCGCAACATACAACGATTTTTAATTTATACACCTTCCGAGCAAATGCTTCTTGTAGCCAAATTCGTTTCAGTGTTCACACATTAAATGCGCTGATTTTTAAACCTAGTCGAGGTTTAATGAATGGTAGTCGCTTAAACTATATTTTATATTTGGCAATTCGTTATTTGAATCAGTGATATGGTCAACATCTATCATGTTCATAGCATATAACAGAGCGGTATCGTTCGATTATGAAGAAAAAATAGAAGGAAAAGAGGCAAAGTCAGTGATGTTTGTTTGTGTAGCTGCCTGATTTGCCTAAACGCCTTGCACGACTCAGCAAATAAGCCGACCTTTTTATTCTGCGTAATAGCCGACTTAGTATGAATTAATTATAGTTCGTATTGAGCATGGTTATATTTGTGCTGTAAAATGGCAGAATTACCCATTTCTAGTGCGGATGGCTTGTATTCAGAGCTTTCCTCCGCTTACATAGTCTGGTAATCAAGGCTGTTGTAAACTCTGTCCAGATTCCAGTGGCCAAAGTTTCCTTAAGCTGCCGGAACCTGCTTTTCGTGTCTGGCATGCTTGCTCTCATTCCAGTAGATCAAGCTTTAGGTTTCACAGGAAACCGGATGATGGCTGTATCCCATTACACCCGACAAGTTTCATACTAACGTTCGCGGGCTGACAAGCTAGTGCCCACCGGTTGCCAGGCTGGAAATTTCTATGGTTACAGGCCAATTGCTTCATTAATTTGTTTTTAAGACATGTTGTGTACAGTTGGCCGATGAAGGATACAGATGAAAGAATCCGAAATATCTTTAACGAACACAACCGGAACTTAAACGATGTTAGTAACAGCACAGGTCAGGTAATATTTCTAAGCTCATGTCAGAGGTATATGTAGAGTGATATATTATGCATTGCATACATAGTAATAAGTTATTTTGACTAGGACCAGAAGGTAATACTAAAGTCAAGGTGGACAAGAGGCATCATTTCATTTGCTCATGTCTTACGTGTTTATTGTTAACTCAACAGTGGGAGTTGGTACTACGCCCTATACGCAATATACAATTCCTGCTTACGTAACTCATGTATGTATGAGATTATACCTTTCGTTTATACTAACTTTGGTATATACTTCCGGTCCTATTTGATCTAATTTGTTATTTGGTTCGGCGTATCTAATACACGATTGCGTATCTATTAGTTCACTAAGGCCAACAATATATAATGAATATGTAGAAATTTTACGAGTTTGTTGAATTAAACGATCAGTTTCAACAAAGTTTTAATTCAACTATGCCTTGAACATATATTTGGCTTTTGAATAGACATCATTTCGAAGCAAAATGTCGCTGATGACGTATTGACGAAGCATTTATTGACGACAAATAAAGGCCAAAATTTCAGAAATTTAAAAAGAGCCAAATTTCCGAACTAAAAATTACATTCTACATTCGTCAATTTAACAATGACAATAATTATTTATGTTTTAATGCATAATAATTGCACCAATTTCCCTTTCTTTTTGTATAATTTATTGCTAGCATTGACCTTTTTGTAACATTTTTTCTATAGGTAATACGATTACATAATTTCAAGACGCTGCTTGTTATTCAGCCACATTAGATACTCCACAAGAAAGGCAACATACTTTTGTTTTCTCGTATGCACCCGTCGTTTATTATCAAGCATAATATTTTAGTAGATGCAGGAACCACTATATTTTGGCTGCTACAATGTGCTATACTTAACTTGTGTTTCTATTTGCCTATGCAATCAATACTTATTAGGATCGAATTTCACCACAGAACAGGGCATGAACATTATACTTATAAATATGTAAATGCCAATGTTTCGCTTTCTGCCGCCTCTAGTTTGTCATTCTTTGTCTGAAATCATATAAATATGAAGAAGTTCCGTGTTATTTGCTAAACCCATATGTTACAGAGGTACGGTTATCTTTGTTTCTAAAACAAGACTTGGGCTGTTGAGGATTGGAGGATTGACAAATAAAAGTAAAAAGAAGGTATATTCGTCTAGAGGCTGAGGAAAATATAATAATGAGAATGCTTATAGAATAGTTACTTATTTTTTTAAATTATTTTTTTGGTGATGAATAACATTGAATTGCGGATAAAATCATCATCATATAAAGTGTAAATATTTATGTAATTTATTGAAAATAATGCAGGCGTTAGAAAGTCAATTTAATAACGAACTCAGCAACCGTAATTTTGGTAGCATTTATCTTTTTGGCAACCATAGTATTGGTATCAGGTACTGACAAAATAGCCATAGCGCTGGTATAATTTACAGGCTTGATGTATATATATATATATTTGCGTTTATGGTTGTTTGTAGATATTGGGGGGGGATGCAGCAGAAACATTTGTCTACTTTATAAATTTATTAACTGTTTACAAATACAAATTGTGCTGTGAAATACGATAGTTGTATCAAAATAGTAACGGTGAAGTTTATGCAAATCTTTCAGTTTATTTTTTCTAGACCTCGCCGTTCGTCAGGACGGATGTTTCTAAGGCAATGCAATTCGTAACCTTAGCCAGCATTCGTTAGGATTTCGAATTTGTTTTCTGATACGCAATGCCAGAATAATTTTCTAATGAATATATTTGGCAATAAGTATGATAAATGTGCCATTTTCTTTATCATACAAGATACAATTCCTATATTTTGTTTAAGCTGAAACTTTTCGAAAAAATAGAACAAACTGTCATTTCAGATTTAACATTCATCTTCTCCTCCTCACCGCAGCTAAAACGCTGTTACGAATGATAGAAGGGCTTACCTGTGAGAATTATCTAATGCAACCTTATTATCAATGTCGATCTCACATAAACATTTATCTTGACAACCATCTAGTTTTATCTTCTATTGACGTTCCTTTGTTAACTGGCCTGACATTTGGTTTATGTGCCGTATAATTTGGCCATCTAACTTTCTAAAATATTGTTTCCCGAGATAATTTTTGATTGATTTTGTTGATTTTGATACGAGAGATTGTCGGGCAACGTCAGAAAATAATTAAATCTAAAGATCAGCAATTCTATAGATATTGTATATGAAATGGCAATGGTAGTAGGCGCTTTAATTTCCGGCTTGGTTACCCTCGCGTCCTAGCTTGTCGAATCCGCAGCGTCACCATTAACGTTGCCAATATTGAAGGAAATTCTCTTCATTAATTCAAATGACAGTGTTGCAGGTTGCTGCGCACATGTCTGTTCATGGTCGTGCAAAAAATGTCTTGACTCTAGGGAAAGTACAATGGATGGCAAATGGTAGCGCATGGGTGTGATTTTAACAAACAAACGAACGTGAACTTCTTTTTTTTGTTCCTTAAGTGATCGTATGGCTCTCGGTTCTACTTGAGTCTTTTGAGAAAAACATTTATATATTCGTATATATATGGATGTATTTATGCATGTATGTATGCTTTATACATGATCGTTAATTGTCATTAGCCTAAGTATTGCATTTAAGCTGGAGGTAGTGTGTACTTAATGAGTTGCATAGATTATTTATTGCTACAATACAATAGAAAGAACATTTGAAACAGCTCGTGCCAATTGCTTGTTTAAAAATATGTAGTCCCATTATTTACGAATGCACTCGTATATTTGACTAGGAGATTGTCTTTTTAAAAGTTCTGATTGGCGCGTTTTGAAACACTGTTCTACCTTTTATTCGAAGTTCAGTATTAGATATTTTAGTCCGCTATTGCGAACGCGTTGCCCACTATTTCAGCTGAGTTTTACCGTTACTGCTCCGTATTTCTATTCGGTAGAAACTTGTCTGTCCTCCTTTTGTAACACACTGACCATTTATTGTATCTCGATATTTACATAGTTTTCTGTTGTTCTTTAAATTAGGACTATTATGAAGATATTTTTAATTCATGTTAGCTCAAATTTGCAGCTGTTACCTTTTTGATTTAAAAAATCTATTCGTAGTATAACCCCTATGATACGCTTGTGTTCTGAAAATTTTATGATGCATGATACTGATCTTGGGATTGTGTGAAAAAAAATTATA
Source organism: Eudiplozoon nipponicum (assembly GCA_029291075.1). NCBI lineage: Eukaryota > Metazoa > Platyhelminthes > Monogenea > Mazocraeidea > Diplozoidae > Eudiplozoon > Eudiplozoon nipponicum. Next base: position 61,640 of record JAQBSW010003030.1, read on the forward strand.
ACTTTCAACTTAAATGTTGAGTTTTGTTGCTCAGTGCTGTCCTTTATGTTGTGGGTTTGACTGCATTTTTCTTGTGCGGGACAATTGATAGCACTCGTAGGTCGGTAAAATCTTGAATCCGGTCCATATTCAAGTGCACCGATTAATGGCCTTGAATGACGGGTTTTCAATTGTTCCATCATTTTTCAATCCAGCATCAGCTGCTTGTCTGAAAATGACGTTGGAGCAAGATTTTACACCCCTTTTCTTCCGATATCATAAAATAAATAAGGACCCAACTGACAAGTTACTAGCTACGTTAAAACTTGAATTAATCAAATGATTGGATCTGAGGAATTAGATTCAGTGCATGGAAAATCATTAATACAAAGAGATACTCCCTCCCAGAATGTATGGTTTAGTAAAAAGAGATAATCCACGTAGGATAATTGTGAATGTCAAGAATTCTCAAAATTATAAAATGTCCAAATTTCTATGTCATAAAATAAGAAAATATACATATTTTCTAGATTATGCAGTAAAGAACATTTCCGATTTAGTGGAAAAATAAACCTAGAACAACAAGTAAACGATTTAGAAAAGCAAAATGAAGAAAAGCACAGAACTCTGGTTCTACCAGATTTTAGATTAAGTCGAAAAATTAGGGCATTAGCAACGAAATACAACATAACAACAGTGTTAAGACAATCAGTTACAATAGGCAACAAGCTACCGAGTCAGAAAGAAAAAATAGAACCACTGAATACATCAGGGGTTTATGAGATACCTCGGAAAGATTGCAAAATCCGGTATATATGTGAAACCATGCGTACAATAAAGGTACGTGGATGTGAATATAAAGCTGCATGCTAATATAAGCATTTTCATAGATCTGATCTAGCCAAGCACTCAGTGGGGACGGGTCATCAGATAAATTGGGAAGGCTGTAAACGGATTGCACTATGTAACCGAAATAGATTAACCAGGTTGATTAGAATATTAACTGAAATAAAATCAGGTATAGAAGTCATGAATCTAACATCTGTAGAAAAATCATTACGCCTCGTATTCAATAAAGCCTTCTCGGAAGGAAGGAATAGTAGATTGGTAGATTTGGAGTTAATAATAAATCCACTTAAGAGACCGCGACTATGAATTTGAAATAGTAAAAGGAAAAATTTAGCAAGAGTGACAAAGAGGTAATTTGGTTATAATTGTAGTGGATCATGGGCTTTCAGGGGACTGTTCATATTTACTTATATGTTGATTTATATATATATATATATATATATATATATATATATATATATATATATATATATATATATATATATATATATATATATATATATATTGATCGATTCTATTTTCACAATTTTTTTTAAAATATAAGAACAAAACAATGTACTCCATGGAATAACAATTATTAATAAATCTTATTTCTACCAGTATCTACAGCCAATGTTCTGGATTCGTTAGTAAATTCGTTCATCCAATCCCACTGTACATTTTTCGTAACCAATCTCCTCTTCGTTATGTTAGCCTCTGTTTTGCACAATTTAGACCACTCCTTTTGCGTTACGTCATTTCGTGTATCATCGCTTTGATTGTAATTGCGTCCGTAATTAATGGATGTTTCGTTTTGTTGTTCACCAAACAACATTGAATAAGAGCTAAATTTGCTTTGCGAAGCACTGAGAAATAATGGCTATCCGGACTGGTTCATCGAATACAACTTGAGGCAACGCAACAAAATCGAGGCAAATTTGGAGGAAAACAAAACTCCCCAGAGAGTAATGCTTAGTGTTCCCTTTGAAGGTGATCTTACAGCTGAAATCTTCAAACGAAAAGTAATTCGAGCAACTAAAGCACAGCTTCCATCAATACAGGTGAGAGTGGTGTTCAACGCAACACACGAATGAAAAAGCTAGCCTCTCTGTGACGTCAACACCTTTGTCTTTATACAAATTTCAATGTACCTGCAACGTTCAGTACATCAGCAGATAAAAAAGAGGCTCGAAACTAGAATAAATCAGCATCTCCCTAAAGAAACTATTAAAGAGGGGTGCAGCTCCTGCACAAAAATCAGCAATTTGCAAGCATGTACTACTCACAGGTCATGCTGTTAGTAGTAACAATTTTTCAGTTCTCTACAAGGCAAAAGCAGAGAAAATGCTACTGGCTTTTGAAGCTATTGCAATTAATAAGCTGAAGCCCTGCTTAAACGTGCAGAAAATAATTCAAAAAGAAATTAAATTGGACTGGAACAACGACATAACTGACAGGCCTTCAAAAATAGCCACATTTCGCAAAATACGACACATCCATCAATTGCAGACGAAATTACAATGAAAGCGCTGACACACCAAATGACGTTACGCAAAAGGAGTGGTCTAAATTGCGCAAAATTAGTGGTCTAAATTGCGCTAAGCAAATGCTAACATAGCGAAGAGGAGATTGGTTACGACAAATGTACAGTGGGATTGGATGAACGAATATACTAACGAATCCAGAACTATGGCTGTAGATACTGGTAGAAATAAGATTTATTAATAAATGTTATTCCATGAAGTACGTTGTTTTTATTCTTATATATATATATATATATATATATATATATATATATATATATATATAAATGTGATGATCATTTTTGATTAATATAAAATGTGAGAAAACTTACATGATTGATTTTATGTTTATCTAAATATGCTTAACAAATATACATATATATATATATATATATATATATATATAAATACATATTTTATATAAGATGTGGAGTGAACTCACATTTTTGCTTAAATGTTTATTTAGAATATCGCAATATATATGTGGAAGAATGTTTAAATTTTTATATAAGAATTGAGAGGAACTCACATGGTTGCTTATATGGATTGAGATATGCATTATATATATATATATATATATATATATATATATATATATATATATATAGTACATGTATGGATATTTACATTCTCATAAAATGTGAGTATAAAAAATATATATGTAAAGTAAACATACTTTAGATAGGTAAGTACTTGATGTATTGTTTATGGATAGATATAAACTTATATATAGTGATCTATATATACATAAACATAAAACTAAATATTTAAATATTAGCAAATGCGTTTTGATAAATATAATCTATCCTTTGAGGGACTCACAGTGTTGCTTGTTTTATAAAAGGTATTTATAAAACATATGGGAAGAACCCACATGGTTGCTTATATTCTTATCTATATATGCATAAGTTATAGCGTGTGGACATATATATATATAAACGGATATCTAAAAAAATGTGGGTATACATAAGTATAAATATAAATAAATAATAAAATTTTAATAAAAAATGCTTTTTATTATATATATATATATATATATATATATATATATATATATATGTAGAGATACTGTTTGGACACAGATATTTAATTGGAAAAATAAATTTATATAGGAAATGTGTATAGCTGTGTTTTTGGATGAGATACGATTCGTTAGTGTAGGCTCGTTAGTCGGTCTTGTCCAAACGATAGAATAATACTATATTCTTCAACAGTTTTATAAATCTCTATTCTCAATAACATATTGCAGACAGTTTGGGATTTGTTAAACTGGAGTATTTGAGGATTACTACAATATTGAAATCAAAATTTTGTCGATCCTTATACGCATCCGGAACAAGAATTAAAAATGTAAATACCATGGATAGGCGTGTATTTTAATCCATAAAGTTTGCTTGTACGTGGAGCACACATATGTGTATATAGGCTGTTGTGTGTGGGAGGAGTTACATGGATAATTTTGCGTACTTATTTGAGTATTAGAGTTAAGGCATGAAGACCGGATATTAGGGAATACAATAAAAAATAATTTAGGAAAAATAATAAATATAAGTAGATCTGTCTAGAATAAGGATACCACATTTGCCACAAGTTGTTTTTCCCCTGTGCGTATTGTGTCAACCCTGAAGATGAGACTGGAAATAAGGTCTAGAAATATCGGTACAATAAGAGTGGAAAATCTTACTCTATTGTCATTTTCAGACACGCAGCTGATGCTGGACTCAAAAATGAAGGGACAAGTGAGAATCCATTAATCAAGGCCAATAATTGGGGCACCTGAAAATGGACAGGATTCAAGATTTTACCGAACTACAAGTGTTATCAATTGTCCCGCATAAGAAAAATGCGGTCAAATCCATAACTTTCAGCTTTTTAGCCATTCACGCTTATTTTTATTTGTGCATAGTTATTTGTGTTTTCTGTGTATATGTTTGTATTTGTGTAGGAATGTATATATGTAAACATACATGCATGTACTTGAGGGCATACAGATACGTATATACGTATGTATGCTTTTGGTCGCATGTACGCAGGGTATGTGTGCTTGGATTTCCTCCTGTTTGTTGGTATGTAGGCTTGTGTTTATGTATTCATGCATTTATATTTTTAACAATGTATGCATGCAGGCTTTTATGTATAGATGGATATATATATATATATATATATATATATATATATATATATATATATATATATATATATATATATATATATATACAAGTATGAATGCATCTTTATTTATGTGTGTATTCATTAATGTTTATTGTATTGTATTGGGATGCACTTTTATGGCTTGGAAAATTCGGTTCATATTGAAGTAATTAGGTTTTTGTTTGTATCAGCCAAATTTTGCGTTTTTTGTGAAACCGAGTGTCAGGTTGTTTTTGGGTTTGTTGCTTATTTTGTAGTACTGATAAATACTTCTCTAATCGGTGTTTTTGTTCTCTTTTTGCGCATACTATTTTTTTCAGCGAGTGCGGCGGCTGTTTAATAATAATAACTGCCACTCACAAGATTTTTATTCGTCGTTTTGTCATAACATGACGCTTATTTTTAAAAATTTAACAACGAATTTTTCCTTATAATCAATTTTATGGAAATTTCATATCTTATGCTTTTCTAGTTGAAATTCTGTGTTCTGCTTAATCTATTATCTTTTATTGTCTATATATTTATATAGCTCTTACGTTCACGTCTTGGTATCCGATCCAAAGCGAATCCCATTTGTTAAATACAGTTTATTTAACTTATTTTCCAATGCTGCTTTTTGCGTATGCGGGTAGTAGCTTTGCACGGACAGTTTCACAAAGATCCGATTGATCACAATTTTCAATTTCGTTTTGTCTTCGATCGGGCTGAGTTTGTATTCGTCCCAATGAAAATGCGGTTCTATCACATCTTTGTTTGAACCGCATTTCCATTGGGATGAATACAAACTCAGCCCGATCGAAGACAAAACGAAATTGGAAATTGTGAAACTGTCTGTGCAAAGCTACTACCCGCGTACGCAAAACGCGGCATTGGAAAATATGAAGCTGGCACTCCGCAAACAAGTTTCAAAAAAATATTTAACATTAAACTGAATTTAAATAGATTAACAATTCTGGTATTCTGATTTGTTCAGAGCAAATAATGAGATATGTCTGAAAAAATCCATTTGCTCGATTTGGTTCAATTCGTCGTCAACTGTGCGTCAGAACACATATTAGGAGTTTGATTGCAGGGTACAACTAATTGTATCCAGCTGCTATGCAATTGAACATCACCGTCGTATCTAGTCATGGAACTCACTCCGAAAATTGGGCTGGTTCATTGCTTATGAAGGCAACTTGCACATCCTGATTGCTGTGCTACCAGCATTGGCTAAAGTCGTAAAGGGAGGCCAGCGGTGCCATTCCACGATACTACTGGTGGACACGTCGACCACTTGTCCAACCGCATTGAATTCACACTAACCAAGAAAAACTTGCAGGGACAAGCATGTGCAAAGATCTAGCGGCATACAGGCCCATGTTAAGAGGTCTTGCTAATTCTGTCCTTTGATTTAAGCTCTTTTGGAATTCACCGTGTGAAAATGTGGTCCTTTGTGTATGCATTTCTTTATTTGTCTGGCATATTTCTTAAAGACCAATCTATGAAAAGTTAATTTGTTGCACTTTGTAATAAAATGTGATAGATTGTTATAATAATGTATATACGCTCATGTAATAAGTGGATCTCCTATTGTAGTGGATGATCAGTCTAGCTATAGATAAACTTGACATAAATATGATTCCAGCCCGCAGTTGTCCTGATCTTTTCAGTGCTGTTTCTAATCTGAATGGAGCCATATTCTAGTAGGTGAATACTGTATGCCATTTCATGCAATCTTTAGGTTATATAAACTAAACATTGTATTAGTTAGCAAATTAAATTTCGTTACTAGCCCAATCAAGTTCCTGTTGTGCATTTTTAAGTAATAGCCATAATTGCCGCAGTTGGTTTGGGAATTGAGGTCACTTGATTAAATTAAGGAACTCCTTCCTTATACCATCTTAGCGTCGAATAGATCAGGTCAAGATCATTTGATCTTTATAACAAGCTTCTTTGTGTCTATCGATTTTTTTCTTAAGCAACAATATTTCATCTACGAATTGTCATTTTAATATTAACATCATGATATTTAGGGATTCTGAATTGAAGTAAAATAGAAAGATTGATTATGCATATATTTATGTTGTCGGTACGCCCTTGACATTTTAATAATATGGCAAGTTCAATTCATTTATTAAGCCGCTTTGTTCTAATTTTTTGTTTGTTATCCATTGAAAAGTTTTGGTTTTCTCGAAAAAATATATACGCTTATGTATCCGTTTGGAGCGAAAAACAGCACATTTACTCATCATCACCAATGTTTTACGGTTTAGTAGATGTAAAATAATGCGATATTATTGCACGCGAGCCCCACAACAGCGCATATCACGGTCTAATTGTCTTTACAGCACATACATGCTGTATCTCAGAATTTAATATAATTAGTAAAGTAATTTATACATTTAATGGATGATGAATTTGGTTGTTTGTTGTCAGGTTGCGTGGTTTGCGCGCAGGTTATATCCAATTTGTGAAACGAAATGGACTGTGTTATTTATGCGGAATTTGTAAAAACGATGCCAGTCCGCTTGTTCGTGTTAAGCTAGGCACAGCCCTTTGAGACGTGTTGATTTCTCTAGACGATTTGCAGACGACCTGTGGAAAGAACATGCATATACATAACAGAATAATACTTATTTCGAATGGTCCTTGCAACAAAAAACAACAGTATTGACGCTATAGATTTCAAACAACTAGCATTCCATTATTACGTTTCCAAGACTTTTTTTTGTGAATGGTCGATTTGCACTTACTCTTCCGCAATGATCCAGTTGATCCTCATTTCCAAGTTTGCGCTGAGTTAGGCTTTGGTGTCATCAATCCGAAAGCTTCCAAGTCATTTGTGCTAACCACTGAAAATGAAGTTCGATCTACCCTAGGCTGTTTAATCTAATAACAAGTAGTACACTATTATAATCAAGGTTGCGGTCTTGATATAAACACCTGACCATTAATTACTTACATATGTCAGTATAAACTAAGAATTGTATATGACATATGTAAGTCATGAGTCAACACGATTATAATAATTGTTATCACCACCCGCGCAACCAATGTTCGTTTAAGTAGTACACTAAACACAGGACAAAATTTAGGAAAATTTGGTAATCTCGTTTGAGACAGATCTATTTAACTTTTAATTTGGATCAAACAAAGGCCCACGGTAACTTCAAGTCTATATATACATAGGCTTGGAGTACATCAAAATACCTACCCACACCCACATATATAAATATAAATTTAAAAAAAATATAGAGCCTTCTTGTAGATGGCCGACTCAACCATTTTGTCAATTCATTTGAAGCAATATCAAATGACTGGTTTACATATTCTCATCAAGTTTGTACGTAGCTAATGGGAGGGAGGATGAGAAAGTAGTTTCACATGGTAAATATGATAGGCGCGCAACCACTCCCATCCAGCCAATATGTGGATGAACTCATAATCAATTAAAGACAGTTCTTAATAAATTATTGTACAAGTTATAACACCTTATTAGGCATATTTTGTTTACTCGTTCCAAGCAATTAGTTCGTCATTTGCGTTTCTGATTATATCATATCAAATAATTTATAATTTTGCACAAAACGTGTGAAACTTGTCTAAGAGAAGAATTACATTTTTAATTTTATGCAATTTTTATCATACATCGTCAATATATATATATATATATATATATATATATATATATATATTATCCTGATATATTTTGAATCAATGATACTTCCCAGGTGGCATGGTTTCTGTTCTACAACGACAGACCTGGGATGCTTAGAAGGAACCTTTAAATCGACTGCAATGCAACACACAATCTAACTAAATCAAAAACTAACTAAAAAAACAAGTTAGTATATAATCAATAAATGTAGGTAGCGTGCGGTTTGGGTGGCGCTGTAGATCAGTAGCAAGAACGGAAAATGGCCCTGGTTCGAGCCTCAGCCATGGCAATACTGGAAAAGAACATGACCGGTCAATTTGATGAATTGCATTTAGTATATTATATTTTTTAGTCCATATTAACATCATGCACATATATAAGTACGGATTTTTTCTGCTTGTGGAAGCCGTGTTTGATTAACATATAAAACGTTATTCCGTAATAAACGCTTTAACTCCAAATTATGTAAAATTAGGCAACGAAATAAACACAAAGAACGGTAAATTGATGAGCTTTCTTGCCCTATGTTCGATGGTGTACTGTTTGTGTAGATAGTTCTGCCAACATTAAAATAATTGACTGATGTCACGGACTTCTAAAGCATGTTGGACTGCTGGCACTGTCTTTTTCGAATATAATTTAACGTGAAGTAATCTGTCAAAGTCTACGATAGCTTTAACTTCATTTATACAGACGGAAATCTGCAAATGAACAAAACATGTGTTTGCTTAATACTTTACTTCCATCTGGTTGCAGATGTTGGGCCAAAATTACAACTAACAACGTCTTTCCAACTGAAGACAACTTCGATTAATAAAATAATCTACTGTTCGTTATTCTTTATACGAAGATCACATTTTATTTATTCATTCTCAACTTGCCAGTTGTGTCTGCCACACTCTCGTGTGTTTTGTTATAAACATCGATTTCTCATTAACGTAAACTTGTTACGTACTCCATTTACGGACACGTGTAACTTATGTTTAACTTAGTAACAAATTAGTTCAGTTGTGACCAGAAGGATAAACCAAAGGCAGCATGAACAGAAAGTATAATCTCATGCACATTCGTTTCGTGCTTACTGGCGACTCATCAGTAGGAGCCGGTATTACGTCCTTAAACCACTATATATTTAGTAGAAGATTGTGGAATAATAGGATGGTACAATCTCCTAGACGAATGTGTAAACCTGTAATAGTGAAGCTAACATCTACCGTCCTATTATTCCACATTCTTCTACCAAATATATAGTGGTTAAAGGGCGTAATACCGGCTCCTACTGATGAGTCGCAAGTACGCACGAAACGAATGTGCATGAGATTATACTTTCCGTTCATGCTGCCTTTGGTTTATCCTTCTGGTCACAACTGAACTAATTTGTTATTAGGTTCGAAAAACCTTATACATACTTGCATATATATTAGTTCTACTCAACAAACAGTATTTAACTGTTTATGTTTAACTTGATGCTTTGCTTCTTATACTGACGATTCCGGATCCCTACTAAGATTATGAGCTGCATCTTTCACTTAGCTGGCCATGTGTAACAATTTTACCTATTTTCGGGATCATACATTAACATTGCAAAATTATTTTCTTGTTTTCCTTTAAACACACATCGTTTTTGTAAATTAATACACGAGTTCGATATTTTTAATATAATGGATCTACAACTAAAACGAAACCTGTTTTTTGTTGGAGAAATGTCTGGGGGCGTAAATTCACCTGCTAAAATTTTTTTCGAGAATTCGTGTCCCGTTTTTATAGCCTGCGTCTTCTCTGTATAAAAAGATATCAAGAAGATTTAAAGAAATATGAAAATAAATTTTATGTATTTTTTAACAATTTACTGTTATATTATTCCTTCAAAAAACTTTTCTCACATCCAATTGATTTATATTCAAATAATCTAGCCTAAAATGAAATAAACATTTTTGAAACTGCCATATTTAACCGATTCATATCTGACAAACATATTTTGAAGGTTACACGTATCTATCTTTTTTCAGGAAGAAAATCTTTAGTATTTTGAACTCCAGATTTGCTTTATTTTTGCTGTAGGATCTTTTTATATGTATCTAATCTCCTAGTTTTTATTTCGCCAAGGTTCTTTTGGTTTGATATTTCTCTTGGTGTTATCATATAAATCATTTTATGACTTTAATTTGTCATTTTATAACTGTACTTTGTCCAAAATATTGTGTATTCAATTCTTAATTAAACTTAAGCATGTGTGTTTTAGACGACTATCATCTTTATAAACATTTGAAAAATTTAATTTTGACAATTATTGACGTCTGCTCTTAAGTCAGATATGTTTTTTTTATTCGTGAAATAAAAGCTTTCACTAGTCTTTAAGATAAATATCATTTTGTCATCACCATTAAACATAAAAAATACATTTATTTGTTTACATCTAAAATGCCTTTGCTCTAAAAGTCTTTTAGCTATGTTCACAGTTTGAACAAGAGGCTGTCAGGTGTTTCTTTAGCGTTTTAAGATAATTAACATTTTATCATCGCTATTGAAGATAATAAAACATATGTTCTTTAATTATAAAATGCCTTTGCTCTAGAGGTCTTGGAATCTGCTCATAGGTTAGTAATCTTTTGTAGCTATGTTTCTAGTTTCCATTATTATTTGAACAAGAGGCTGCCAGGTTTTTTTTCAGTGCGTGCTTCAATTGAATCGCTATTGATATCCTTTCATTGAGCTGGTTTTCTACATTTCTGCTAAAAACCAATTAACTATTTATTGAAACTATGTTGCTTGGCCCCAGCCTATCCATTTGTTCATTCATGACTTTCAATATATTTTAATTCGCAATTAAACAAAAAGAATATGGTCCAACAATAATTGATTGCGCGGGTGCTGGTAAAAATTATTTAAATCAAGTTTGTGAGGTTCATGTAAACCCAATTACATTAAATTTAACCAGTCGTCAATCAAAAGCAAAAATACCGTCAGTAACACATACTAAATGTGATCAAATACAATGAGATTGGTGTTTACTTAAGCTCGCAATCTTGATTTAAACAAAAGAATATGGTTCAATGGCGAAATTTAAAATTTACTGGTTATATTCTTTCGACTGTTGTTACTTGAAATAAATTGCTTCTAGGTATACCCTTCTTTATACCTAAACATTATATTTTGAAATAACCCAGTTACAATATACGTCTGCTATTTGTAGGATATTTCTGATATTTCTGATAGAGGTGACAACTATATGCGTTTTGGTAAATAGAAGACGACTTTGTAACAGCTACCGATGCCTTGATATTTTGCGTAGAATACATATTATCTATAAATAAAAGAACAACACATGTAAAACATCTGTTGATTCAATTGTAACTTCATATTCTGGCCATGATTTTAATCTACCATCAATTTGCGAGTGATTTTAATGCTAATTTTACAAGTTAAACTGTTTGTTCATTATATGAGCTTCCGAAAAATTTGTAGAACTTTAGATAACCCTAAATGAACAACATTCATATGTTATATTTTATTCCTTGTAAAGTAACGGAAGTCTACGTTCAGGTGGACAATTTTTCCATGCTTAAGCACTTTTTGTCAGCGTCAGAATAATACAAAAGATGGCTATGTAAAAAACTAATTTTGGACGGTTAGTTGCAATTTAAACTTATCCTTATTCATAGCCCTAGTTTAGGAGGTTTTGCAGTTATTGTAATAAGTTTTGCGGGGTAGCTGTCTATTTAGTAATAATATCATACTCCTACAATTTCATGGTGGTTCTTATCACTACCCGTTCCATGATCAGTCCCTGACATTTTTCCGAAGGGTGAAGTTAGAAGACTCATACATGTTATCAGACATTTATTGAATGTTATGTTGCAATGCATGAATCAATTCACAGCTAATCCAAAGTCCGTGCTCTAGACGGTAACAAGATAATATATGGTCAACACAATTAAATATCTTATGCACAAGTAATCAATAGAAACACAATCGGCTGAATTCATGTAAATGATTGAAAGAGTGCGATGATATAAATCCAGACTGATTAGCAATTAAGTTTAAATTCACTGACAAAGGATGAGAAAAAACACAATAAATATTGTCACTGATAACTGAAGGATAGAAATCGTGTAAAAACAGTCTTAAAAACATCACAAATAATTATTCCGCTGTTTGTTAGGTTTTGAATGTTTGAATTATATAAATCCATTGAACTATAGAGTTTTGGAAAAGAGATTGAGAAACACCTGAAGTCTGGATGATTATAATCGTGACTAAACTGTTAGTCGTTGTTTAAAATGTGGTTAATGCACGTAAAGTCAAAAAATCCATTATTTGAACACATAGGTATAAAAATCCACCGCATGTTACCTGCGTATTGCGCGCGGGTCTGTATATTTCTTAAGCAAAACCCTATTAATTGCAATTAAATTTGCAGTTCAAGAAATCTCAATTAAAACTTCTTGAAACTAACAGAGATTGTTGCTAAAATCACAGTTAAGAGAAATATTGTGTAAAAACAAGTGTTAGACTATTTGACCTTAAAGAGAACTATATTTGTCAAAATTAAACATCGTTGGGTTGTAACGCGGAGCCGCGTGTTACACTAGATTATCTTTATGCAGGAAATTATGGAAAGAATTATAACCATTCAATATAGCTTATCCGGTTGCTAAACAATCTCATATTTCTCTTGACGGAAAACTGGTTGATGGCTGTAAGATGGCACTAATTATGTAGCATTGTTTTTATAAGCTCAGCGGCAGCACTCACCTTTACCTGACATGTGTGTTAAAAATCGTGTAGTCATTTAATATAAAACGCGTTTCAAATTTAACAAAATAGCGCTACATACAACACATATTTTCACGTTATATACTCAGAACTATGCCTATCGGTAATATTGCTTGGCTTAACTACTCGATGAGGAGTGTTCTCCAGTCTCAATTCCATTAGTGTCTTCTCCAGAAATCGGCCTTATCTTCTTGTTTATCTTAAATGCCGGTTCCATGTCGGTTTGCATAGAAAGTTAATTGTATACTTAGTTAGTTTTTACAATATGGTTGCATGAGTAAACTTGTCGTAGCAGATCACTGTTTCCGATGGTCAACATAGATGATTTTATCAAGGGTTTTTGACGGGTAGTTCAGCTTTCGTCTATGGGGTTGCGAGTAATTAGAAGATGTATTTTAATAGGTTGGCTTAATCGAATTCAAATAAGAGATTCGAGTGCATTTGTATAACTGCAATCAAGGTTGAATTACTGTCAATTGGGTAGTTATGACGTGAGGTGGCTTGTTCTACAACTAATAATTAATATTGTGGTGAAGTATTCACACACTTGAATTTATTGGGCCATAATAATTTCTCACCTGACGACCGGTGGGCACTATCTAGTTAGTCCAGTAATTTTTGCATAAACCTTACTGAGTGTAATAGGATCCAACCATTTTCCAGTTTTGTCTGGAGCCTTGAGTTCCGCTTTACTATGTGGTAACACTGTTAAATGTGAACTGGCAGAATAAGATTAAGCAATCCAGACGCGAGGGTAACTTTTGGCTATTAAAACAAATTTAAGCCACTTGCGTCCGGAGCAGATAATGTTCACTAGCCTTGGTTGCAGATTATTTAAGTGAATGAAAATTGAATGAAGACCATTCCTATCAGGAATAGGCAAACATGCTATTTTACAGCTCACACAAAACTATGAAGTATACGAGCAATATAATGAAGTTATACGGCATTGGTCGTCGCACAAGACAAAAAGGTCATATTATTTGCTAAATCGTACACGCAAAATGAAGCTTCTACAGAAATATAATTCAATTCTGCCTCCTTTTCTTCACTTTTGTCTTCTTCTCAATATAAGAAAAATTGATTTTTAAATGCTTTGCATAAGGTGGATGCTTAGCAAATATCTGAGCCCTATATTTTAATTGTCGAATATCGAAAATATTTTAAGCGAACCACCATTCAATAAACACAGGTTATGTTTTCTCGCCGCGCAATAGAAATGTGAACATAAAGCCAAATTAAGCGACAGGGTGCTTCAGTAAGTATGTTGGATAGATTATAAATCGATATCTGGTGTTTATCTGAAACCAGAATCTAGTATCCTAGGAGTATTATACACCTATTTGTGTCATACTTATCTATGCGCTATTGGCTCCAAAGCCCTGGTCCCTAGTATTGTCATCAAGCCGAACAATTGGAAGCTATTATTGTCCTTATTTTGCTAGCTGCAGATTCCTTGACCTAATGGATCCCTGTAAACTGCCGGCTTTGTACGGAATGCTTAGCAATACCCACAAACCAATGAGAAACATTAATAAACGATTCTTTAAATCAAGTTTGCGAGCTTGTAGTAAACACCAATCCCATTGTATTTAACCAGTCGTCGATCAACATAAAAAACTACAGTCAGTCGCAAATAAGCTCGCAAACTTGATTTAAAGAACTTTTACCACCACCCGCGCAATCAATTATTGCTAATTTAATCAACGATGTATTTTCGTTGCATATGGACATGCTCCCTATGAATGTAGCACAGACGACAAGGAATATGTTTTGAATTCTGATTCAAATTCTACTCGGTAGGCGAGAAATTCTGGTATGGTCTTGATTACAAGAAATATAAATGTCCAAATGGACGGTAGGGCAACGCAGAATTTTATTTAGGTAGCAGATAAATTTTAAGCTCAACGCAAGACGATAATACTGAACTACTATGTGGAAAGCTGGGCATATTGTAGATTGCACTTCAGTATTACAACTTCAGGCGTATTGCAAGGCATTATGCTGCATGACATTCTTCAGCTCCCCCAACATCAATGGACTGAAAAATGTCATGTAGAAATTACTTAAAAGTAGCATATTTGTATCTATCACTGTCGTTTGTTTTGAAACTTAAACGTCGATTCGTGTTATGCACCAATCTGTCGTGGATTTGCTAAATAAGAATTGGTCTGATATATAAATAAGCCAACTCGAGTAGCCGCCGGTCCAAAACGATGATGATTCTATAAAATATAAGCTAACTGGTCTTCCTGATGAATAATTGTATGTACAATAGACGAAGACGAAATCTGCTATGCACAACACCGTTACTGCTGCATGTGGCATTGTAGGCTCTAGTATAATAAGTCATTGGCTCTGAAACATCTACAGAGATTTTAAAGCTTTGCGCCAAACCTATGGTAGCTTGGCTTATAATAAAACTCGTTGGGCAATAACACATTTACTCATGTTCAGGCGGAAAATTGGCCTTTACTCCTTTTAGACAAGAAAGACTGAAGAAATAAAAGACGTGATGTGTTCACAATAAGAACAAACCGGCCTACTGGATGGATTTCTTTTTCTACACTATACTGATAAATGTATGTACATAATGGTTCGGTTGTTTATATCAAAATCGCAACATTGATTTAAAATATATAGACAACTCAGTTGATTCATGTAGCAGTTCCGATCTCAGAAAATATTCATGTAACAACAATGTGAGCTGCTTGTTCAAAAATGATATAACGCAGAAATGCCACAAGATACAGCCCGGCGTGGTCGAGAAAGTGTAGATAATATTTTTGCTTTAAGGTACATTTTTGAGCGACGACTGCAGTATCACCGTTCCACTAAAGCTACCATTTTAGTCTCTAATTGTTTA
Organism: Eudiplozoon nipponicum; assembly: GCA_029291075.1. Classification (NCBI taxonomy): domain Eukaryota; kingdom Metazoa; phylum Platyhelminthes; class Monogenea; order Mazocraeidea; family Diplozoidae; genus Eudiplozoon; species Eudiplozoon nipponicum. The sequence goes on from JAQBSW010003030.1 coordinate 77,403, forward strand.
TTTGACTCAGTAGAATGCAAGATTCCATTCGCTGGGTTATCTCAAACTGTTATGCTCACTATTTTTAAAAATATAAATGCTCACTATAAAATCACTTCGGGCCGCGTTGGCCTCTAAAATAAAAAAAAACGGCCAACTGTACTATTATCAGTGGCATCCAGAAAATTGTACACTCCTTATTGGTTAAATTTTGTGATAGATGCCACTTAAATTTATGCTCTTACAAAAGTTCCGAATGAATGTGCAGAATTTCACCTTTGGCGTTGACTTGCATACGGAATTGCATTATTATTGGATAATCAGGATTCTCCATTGGCCACCTTAAGTAGGTTAAAACTTGTCGTTTCGTCTTTTGGTATAAAATTAGCATCGATATTTATAAGATAAAACTAAAGGATTACTCATAATTCACTTCAACTCTACTGCGTCTAGGGGAAGAAGTATTTACAAGACCAACGTCGTCATATATGTCGTGCGTATCTAGTTTTGTTGTAAGCTGGTGAAACTGTATCCTTTAGAGTCAACCACCATTTTCAGCAAAGGATAAGCAACGCTGACATCCATAGACACATTTCCGGATCGTGTAGAAGGCGTTCTTTTTAGGTAAATAAGGCTCCATCAATTGAGTTGGTCTAGTCACATTTTACATATGCTTTTATACCGATTGCCTTGTAGAGCACTGTTCCATTAGCCTAGGCCAGGTTGATGGAAGAAACAAAGTGAACAGATTGTAAGGACCAGCCATCAGATTTCACCTCCAAGGCTTCGAATTAACTGACTGACAAAGAACATTGGTTCATCCATAGATATAACTAACACTCATTTCTTCTAATTATCGTTAAATATGTATTATTTAATATCAATTAAGAATGCGGAAACGTGATGAATCAAAAATTCATAAAGATATTTGCTTTTACGTTTTAGAATAAATCGCGAAAATGTATGGACATGGGCATACGCCATGTTAAGCAAAAAAGGATTAGGTAATTGTACTGAGTCCGATCATTTATTCTTCTATTTATTTTAGTTCTTGTGTATGTTTGGAGTTACAAAAGAGGTCGATCGAAGCTATCGTGATCGGACATTGATATCCGCGAGATTGCCTCTTGATCGTTTTGCAACCGAAACTCAATGCAGAATAAGATTTAAATCGCTAGATTTCCGGCATAACCTAGCAGTAATTGCCGTTATAGAGGAATTGACAATACTGCCATGTAATTTCCTGTTCTTTAACGTATATAGTGACGAAGTTCCTCATATCTGTTAATTTGGATATGCATGCCTACGTGTGTATAGAACTTTGTTGCTTTACCTGATTTTCGGATTGCGTACCGAAATATTTGAATTCACTGTCATCATGATTTTTGCATATATTTCGGCCTCCAATTACGGAGGCCTTTTTCAATGCCAAACACATCACACACTTAGTTGACAAGTGGAAATATTAATTTAAACCGCCTCATTTATACTTGTTTTTAGATCTCTTAAGCATAACGTTTTTTTATAAAAATGTTAGGAAAGTGTATGTTAAATTGGTTTGTGTATGTGTCTACATGTATACACTCTTCGCAATGAGATTACAGTGATATAATGACAATTAATGACAACTCACTAGATAAGCGTACATCATGCCTGTGTGTATGTGTTCTCGTTTGTTTTGAATTGAGGAGTAATCAGTTAATGCAAGTGTACACTCATCCCAGTGAAATTACAGCGATTTGGCAACATCTGACTATTCATTGGATAAGCGTGTTTGTGTGTATGTGCGTGAGCGTTTACTTAAAACTGAGAGCTAATCTGTTACATGTAATTACAGGCACGTGTAACGGTCATACAAGTAAAACTAAAATGATAACTGTCATTTCCTAACTGCACACGTCAGACCTATTTTACACTTACTTTTCTAAATGAAGTAATTACGAGTGGCATTTTGGTGAGGAGGGGGCATGACACTATTAATAGAGTAAATAATTAATAGGTAGCAAAACTAAATTAAATATATGCAAAAATCATGATGACAGTGGATTCAAATATTTCGGTACGCAATCCGAAAATCAGGTAAATTGTTTATTTCCTGTCGCGCAACATGTTTCTTTTAAAACTTTGTTGCTTGTTGTAGGAGTGTATCTAGAAAGGGCCAAATGCTTGGCAAAATCTATGTTTAGTAGATCAGATGCCCAGTCATGAAGCAACTAAATAGTTAATAATTATCATGTAATTCTACTTGTCTTAACTTTAGAACGCTTACAGAAATTGATTGCTCAGTACATGTGACTGACGGTATTGATTCTATGTTGTTCAACGAATGGTCAAATACAATGTGATTAGAGTTTACTTCAAGCTCGCAAACTTGATTTAAACAATTGTTACCACCACCCGCGCAATTAATCATTGTTTAAAGTCATTACTTGTCGGAATTTTACTCGTCATTGAGATTGGGGTAGTCATTCTGACCCGATTTGAATACTGTACCGTCGCCGTAAGTGCGTACATTAAAAAATGTTTTCATTTTGACATAAACAAATGACCCATTAAGTAAATACATTTTTCAGTATAAACTACGTATTGTATAGTGTAGAAAGGTGAATCATCCAATATTCGGGTTTTTCCTTATTATATCTCATCACGTAATTTCCAAAATTTGCCGGGGACAGTGCTCAAACCTGAGCACGTCTACTTCAGAATCTGGTTTTCTATCCACTGAGACACTCTGCCACGGCAAATTCTGTACAGCACATGGTGATTACGCAATAAGAACAAAACCGGTCTACTGGATGAATTGCCTTTTCTACACTATACAACTCTTAATTTATTTTGAAAAATATATGTACTAAATGGGTCAAGTGTTTATATCAAGATGTCAACCTTGAGCATAATAATTCATATCACCACCAGAGCCTTATCGTCGGTATATTATGAACAGTTCGTGAAGAGTTTTAATAAAGAACAAACCGTCGTACTGGATGAATTGTTTTTGCTATCCTAATGAGTGATAATAGCGTAAATATATATAATAGTGAATTTTTTTACATGGATTTTCCAAAATATACTCAGTTATATTTTCCCGTGAGTTTTTCAGCCAAAGGTTATATTTTGTGTTATTTTTAGAGCAAAATGCTAATTTAATTTACGAATATATGGTGTCTAATTTTAGCTAGTTAATTTCTCTATCATCTTAGGTCAGTCAAATGGTCAGAATGGTGGAGAGAGAGGGTTGTGTTGGGATTATTTTTTATACTCTTACATGTGAATGTTTAGTTGACATAAAATTATAATTGTGAGTTTTTTTATGAACACATCGTATATTTAAATATTTTGTGAATCATTTTACAAATAAGTTACATAAACCGACAAGGTTTGGCTATTTACAGTATCTAAATCCTAGTATTAAAGCAGTTACATGTTTTTTTGTCTTTTTGGTTGGGATTTTGGTTCCCTTTTTAGCCGTATTGGTTTAATTATACAATCGAGAAAAATGACTAAGTCTACATTATAAAAATTACCGGTGGAGACGTGTCAGATATATTGTGATGAAACAGTTTTGATGGTCAACCAGACAGTGGAATAATACACTAGTGATAATATATCTGAAAGTGTATCTTACAGTTGGTCTTTAGTCTTACAAGTTATATTTTATTTGAGCCTTCCATAACGATTATTCAAAATACGGATACGCGTTGCTTGAAATAGCACCAAATAGGCCTGCTTAGCAGGGCAATCGACTTTGATCAAGCAATATTTTTGCTATAAATTGTTTGTTGCGGTCAGCTCATATATGCAATTGGGTATTAGGTATTGCGTACCCAGTAACAAATTAGTAGAAAAAGAACTAAGTGAATAGTAAAAAGCCAGCATGAGCAAGAATTATAATCTCATGTACACATACACTTTGTGCTCACTGGAGATTTATCAGTAGGGTCACGTACTACGTCCTATATTCACTATTTACTTTGCCAATAATTGTGGAACACTTGTAGTACCGTTCACTTAGGGAAATTTTTTTAGGAATACACACTAGCACATAAATTTACTACATATCGTAAGCATGATGATGTAAGATAACCAATACGTAGTGTTCTGAGCATGCATTTATTTTGTAAAGGCTGTGTTTGGTGCAATACTTTGGTGATGCCCGTATAACTCCTCTCATGTAGTAATGATCGTCTTTTTAGAAAGTAAATTTACATGTCAGATGGTTACTGAGTAAAAAGATTGAAGTGATTAAGACGAATTTCTTTGCCATTGTGCCTGTACGATTTTCTCAAATATCATATTTACTTTGTTATCAGAGAAAACATTTTACAAAATTTGCACCTTATTCACATCCTCTACAACACAAATACTAAAGTACACAACCTGCATTTCAATTTATCGTTTTTGGAAAGAATTTAGGTATGAAGAATCCTTTCCACTAACAAGATTTCGACGAGAACCAATGAGAAATACGAAATCCAAATTAATTGATTTATCCTACATTTCGTTATTTTGCATCCACCTATAATCATTCATTAATTTACTATACCACAGGAATTAAGGACTTTAACTTCAGAACGTTTAAAATTTCCTGATCTGTCAAATATCTTTTGCAAAATAATCAATAAATTAGAAATTGCAGAAATGACACATAGGTAAAATTTCAAATGGTTTTTAAATTATTAATACCGACTAAATGCACAAAATTTTGTAAGCCAATCACTGGTTTCTTCAAAATTTAGAGGAGGTTTACTATGGAGATTTTTTAGTTGTTATGGACTATGTGTGAAAATGCAATACGTTAAAAAATAATAATTTGGTTGTTGATAAGAATATAAATCATTCATAAGATATACAAATTTGATGAAATTTCTCCAATTGAAATTTGGAACGATTTTTCTCATATTACTTTACTATGTTTTAATTTGTTTATGTCTATATATGTGTTCGTGTTCAATTGCCCATTTATTACATTATCTGAAAATCTGCACCTTAATCAAAATATAGTTCAAACGCATCAGTTGTTCTTACTGGCACTAAATTTTCCTTGTTATCCAACCGGCTAAAATTGGGATTGTTCTTTATTTCAGACTCCAATCAATTACTCAAGAAATGCTTTGTTGTATATCCAGTAAATTGTTTATCAATTATTATTGAGTCTTCACGATTTTCATTTGTAGGTTATTGCTATGTCCTATGAGATTCGCAAAGAATCGATTGATCCCCACTTCCAAGTACAAATCAGTTCGTCTTCGTGGTGGCTGAGTGCTGATTTGTCCCTTTCCTCCGAATCAACACTCAGCCATCATGAAGTCGAATTCGACGTGTACTTTGAAATGGTGATCAATCGGATCTTTGCAAAAATGATAGTGCAAAGCGACACTCCACAAATGGTATCGTGGAGACTCAAAATGTGACGTTCGCAATGCGCACTCATTCAAGAAATCAATTATTATATCGAAAAAGCTTAACGCCGCACATATATAATATCTATTTAAGTTTTTTTACCACTCAAAATAATACTTAATGTTTGCTGCTCACAAAAATACGTGAGCCTTGATCATAATACAAACAAACCCCTTATCCTAGGCACGACAGATATGCATACGCTTTTAGATAGGTATTTATAATGAGGTGTGTGGGGTGCGTTTTAATGAGGAGCCCTATTTTGCTAGTGCTAGAAAAGTATTTCTCAGGCCACTCTCATATTATTTACTAATGGGTAACCAAAATAAATAATGAAAATAAATACGTTATGCTGATAAAATTTTCCTTGTTACTAAGAGCATTTTGCAGCCCCGGACACGGTTAAGTTTATCGTTTCAGTAAATTGATTATTATACTTTCGATGAATTGTCGATAATCAAAGCAAGTTATTTAACATTAGTGCATACCTAAAAAGACTCGATAATTGCAAGTGAAATAAATGTAACTCAATTTAGTTGATAGTTACAATTTTTATAAATTTTTGTTTATTGAATTATATTAGGAAGTAAAATAAATATAAATAGATCTGTCTTGAATGAGGATATCACATTTGTCACAAGATATTTTTTCTGTGAGTATGGTGTCAACTCTGAAGATGAGACTGGAAATGAACTCTTGAAAATTTGGAAAAAAATCAGCAAATATTATTTCACAATCATTTTCGGACAAGCAGTGTAAGGATGGTTACAGAGTCATGGGACTAGTAATAACCCATCAATCAATTAAAAAAAACAAGCTATTTACCTGCAAATGTAAATGAAATATGATTTTACCGACTAACAAGTGCTATCAATTGTCACGCAACCATCGATTTTGATATCAGTTATTAAAATAATCCAACAATAATTGTTTGCGCGGGTGGTGATAACAATTCTTTAAATCAAGTTTGCCAGCTTGAAGTAAACACCAATCCCATTGTACTTAACCAGTCGTCGAACAACATAACAAAACTACCGCCAGCCGCAACGCACTGACGCGTTTCGAACTTCCTTGATATCTTCAGAGTACGACGGCAAACTGACTATCGAGAATCAAACCGCAGTGAATATACATGAAAATCAAATTTAGATATGCGGCTCTCACCTCTAGCAATCTCGCATACATTGAATTTGACAGGAAATGTCGGCTGCACAATTTCTATGCAGTCACGAACATAAACTGTTTGTAGCTTTCGCCAAATATAAATATATAGGCAATACAATTTAACAATAATTGTTTGCGCGGGTGGTGGTAACAATTCTATAAATCAAGTTTGCGAGATTGAATTAAACGCCAATCCCAGTGCGTTGCGCCTGGCGGTAGTTTTGTTATGTTGTTCGACGTTTAGTTAAATACAATGGGATTGGTGTTTACTTCAAGCTCGCAAACTTGATTTATAGAATTGTTACCACCACCCGCGCAAACAATTATTGTTAAATTGTATTGCCTATATATGTTTATTTGGCGAAAGCTACAAACAGTTTATGTTCGTGACTGCATAGCAATTGTGCAGCCGACATTTCCAGGCAAGTTCAATGTATGCGAGACTACTAGAGATGAGAGCCGCATATCTATATTTTATTTCCATGTATATTCACTGCGGTTTGATCCTCGATAGTCAGTTTGCCGTCGTACTCTGATGATGATCAAGGAAGTTCGAAACACTTCAGTGCGTTGCGGCTGGCGGTAGTTTTGTTATGTTGTTCGGCGACTAGTTAAATACAATGGAATTGGTGTTTACTTCAACTTCGCAAACTTGATTTAAATAATTGTTACTACCACCCGCGCAAACAATTATTGTTAAATTGTATTGCCTATATATGTATATGTGGCGAAAGCTACAAACAGTTAATGTTCGTGACTGCATAGAAATTGTGCAGCCGACATTTCCAGTCAAGTTCAATGTATGCGAGACTGCTAGAGGTGAGAGCCGCATATCTAAATTTGATTTCCATATATATTCAATGCGGTTTGATCCTCGATAGTCAGTTTGCAGTCGTACTCTGATGATGATCAAGGAAGGTCGAAACGCGTCAGTGCGTTGCGGCTGGCGGTAGTTTTGTTATGTTGTTCGACGACTGGTTAAATACAATGGGATTGGTGTTTACTTCAAGCTCGCAAACTTGATTTAAAGAATTGTTACCACCACCCGCGCAAACAATTATTGTTAAATTGTATTGCCTATATATGTATATGTGGCGAAAGCTACAAACAGTTAATGTTCGTGACTGCATAGAAATTGTGCAGCCGACATTTCCAGTCAAGTTCAATGTATGCAAGACTGCTAGAGGTGAGAGCCGCATATCTAAATTTGATTTCCATGTATATTCACTGCGGTTTGATCCTCGATAGTCAGTTTGCCGTCGTACTCTGATGATGATCAAGGAAGGTCGAAACGCGTCAGTGCGTTGCGGCTGGCGGTAGTTTTGTTATGTTGTTCGACGACTGGTTAAATACAATGGGATTGGTGTTTACTTCAAGCTTGCAAACTTGATTTTAGGAATTATTAAAATAATCGTTTTATAATTAATCATAAAATTATCAAGATAAAATTATCGTTTAACTTATTGTCAAAATAAGTTTTGGTCAAAATTATTCCGAATGTGAAATATGTCTAATGATGTCACTTAGTGAGATACATGAACATTCCTAAATATATTAATCCGGTGTCAAGTTATGCTAACATACTTGTGAAAATGTATTTAATTGTAGTCTGAGATGGTCGTTGACAAAACACTAGCATTGATGAACGATATCAGTAAAATTCTCATTACTCCGCCTAGGCGAATATGCGGTTGTTAACCTTAGTATGGCGCACGAAGATCAGAGCCAAAATATTGTGGGATCAATCAGTTAACTAAAATTAAACTGTAGAATAATGGACGTGAGCCAATCGTACATACCACATTAAAATATATATATTTAAGAAAGAACTCAAGCAATTTATCAGGCTATATGAATATATTTATTACAATTCGGAAGAATTTTTTGGAAAATAGAAATAAGGAAAATAAAATGTCCATTGTTTATGCATTAAATAATAATTTCAAATGAAAGCCCGAATGATTCGATGCCGCATTCATTGCTGCCACGGAGAATACGGAAATAGTCATTTTCGCCCCATGATGACCCCAATCTATTCTTTACAATCCAGTAGGGTTTTTTAATTTTCCTGTCAAAACCATAACCAACAAGCACGACATCATGATTGGTGATCTCAAAACCATTAAAACCGTTCAGCAAATCCTTTAAAAATACATAAATTAAACACATAAGTCAAATGTGAACCAAATTCATGCTAATTTTAACAAAACTTGGAAGCAAAATTAATTATATTTGTTAGGGAAAATATTTAGATAAACAGCCTATTGCTTACGCCAGGCTGCGATGTAAGTTGAAATGAATTATTTTTCAAATTTACAATAAAATGGAAACAATGTAATATCAACTTGTGCAACAAACTGTCTTTAACTGTAATATAAATGATGATGTTAGTATAAATTTCCAAGGAACAAATTGAGAGTTCTATTTGCATTATGTAAATCTTGTAGGCTGTATTAATGATTATATGTTAGTAATAAAGGAGATATACGCTAGAGTTTATTGATTGGCAACTTTTGTTAGTTCGGACTTCTGGGATATTTATACATGTTACCAATGTATCGCTTTCAGTGTTATACACTTTTTACGTTGTGAAACACTGAAGATTTGATCTCATTTGCGTGGCCCAAATACTTTCGAACCTAACTGATTATTGATGATAACATTTACTTTAATGTGCCTTTGCAAATAAACTAGATTTATATAACAAATGTAACAAATCTTAACCGTTCAACTTTAAGATTTAATACAGCTGTTTTGGCTTCAAAAGCAATCTCTAGCACATGATATCACAGAAGGTATTCAAACAAAAGTTGTTTCTTGTGCTCTTATGAAGGATTTTCACTACCTGACATCGCAAGTTAAGACAAACTATTCATGGTTTTGTGTTGTTCAATGCAATTTCACTTCTTAATGGCATTAAGAAATTATTTTGAGTCAAAACATTACTATTTCATGACAATTTTATTAAATTTTTCGGTCTCCGTATGCGCAACAAATTCAATTATATTACCAGACAAACGACTTTAAAACGTACCATAATTTGTATAATTAGTAAAAAAATGCGTGCGGCGCCTATTCCAGTTCTATAAAAAATGCCATCACTATCCATAAAATCTTAAATTTCTGAGAATTACTTGATGTCAAATAACTTTTATTGGATGAAATAAAAAGTATATTTTCAATATTATGGATGCGTAACGGCGACCTATTAAACCCCTATTCCCTTTAAATAAGGCAGCATCAAATTCTCTTAAAGTTTGATAATTACATTTTAAATATATTGCAGTGGTCTGATACTTTTTAATTTGTCAGAAAAACAGAAATCAAACTTAAAAATGATTTATGCAAAAATGCATGTGTTGTAACACATTATTTTTCTTTGTATAAATTTGTGTACTAGGTAAATTGTACATTATTTCGAGTGAGCTTATTCCTGGCAATGAGAGTATAATGAAGTCACTGTGAACAGAATTTTCATTATCATACATGCAGTTTTCTGGCTAAGACTAAAGATTTCCCAATTTACTTTAAATACACAAAAAACATTATTTCCGTCATAATTATATCTAACCTTCTGCTTTGTATGTTGATAAGCACCACTGTTATAGTGCACAAAATCATCGTACACTTCAATAGCATCTGGAAATGGTCCCTTGTGTACAAGCTCTTGTTTCATAAGTAGTTCATTACAAGCACCGTAATATCCTCCAATATATTTGTAGTTAGTAATGTAGTAACGCTTGCAGACAGTCTTTGTTTTGCAAAAGCCTGTTTTCTTTCCTTCATAAGGGTTGCAGCTTTCGTCTACAAAACCCATGTATTCCGCGTAATTTCCGGCGGTCAAGTAGTGGAATCCACCATCACAGCCTGTAAAACACAATAAAATATTATTCTACAACATTAGGTTTAGATTTTTTACAAGCTTTACAAAACTAATCTCAATTAAATGTTGTCCTTTTACAACATTATTAGTAGTTTAAAAGCCATTTTCCATATAATCCTCTACGTGTACTAACGATTAACAGAACAAACAATAAACACATTGTAATAAAAATTAAATCACAAAATTTAAATTTAATATGTGCTTTAAATATAAAATTTTCTTAAACTTATTTAAATTACAAAAAAGATAAGGAAAACTACATTTCACCTTGCGAAAATTGACTGCAATCTATTACATCCTGGGGAGACAAGTTATTTTCACTAAAATTGTACTCAGAATTTCATGAATGATTACGCTGAGCGAGCGTCACATATTCAATGTCCACGATTTACATTCGTGGGATGTCGCTTTGCAGTTTCATTTCGGCAAAGATTCGATAGATCCCCATTTCCAAGTACGCATCGAGTTAGTCTTGGTGTTGGCTGGGTGCTGATTCGTACCTTTCCTCCAAAGGCTTTGACATCGTTCATACTAACCAATGGAAATGAGGTACGATCTAATTTATTGGCATTGCCTTAAAGTAGTAAAATTTAATTTATATATTTAAATGTGTACAAATGGATTAATTGTAAACATTTTTGAATAATGAAATTAATTGGCAACAAGAGCCAATGGGACGCAAATTTGACATTGTGTATGGATAAATAAACGTGAATTACAGTAACTTGAAATATGCTACATTTGACCATTAACTCTTTAGCAATAATATACTTTAATCATTTGAGGTACGTTTAAATTTAGTAAACTTTAACGAAATTTTTCAAGTGTTTATAATCCTATACATTTAATGAGTATATTATATTATTATATACATGACAGTTATCATTGTTCTTTTAATCACATTATTCATTTTGTTAACAATCTAATTTTACTATCGGCTACCTTTATTAAAAAATGATAAACTTTATATAGCAACACCGTCTTTTAAGCAAGCTTAATTGTGTTCTGTAAACTAAGCCATCGCCGCATACATACCTACATTCACCTTTATTAGATTTTGATAATGCTTATAAAACTGTGGGGCTAGATGGCTTATTTTGATAAATAAAAATAATACTGTCATTAATAAGAATTGTATTATTATTGCATAATGGCACATGCATTAGTTTCCTTAAATTTATCATTTTTATATTCCAAACCGGTACACGACTTCAAATCTCGGTAAGTCTTAAGACAATTATCATAATGAATATCATTGAAAATAATGAAGAATTTGGTTATTCTTAGTTAAACGATTACCTAAGTAATCTTGCGAGTGCGAATCAGGCGTCGATGGGGTTCTAATTGGGTAGCGAATTTAGCACCTTTACAGTAATATAATATACAAAATGTTAATGATGTCTTCGGTATTTTCTGTCTACTATATTTATTCTAAATTGAAAAGTTATTATATATATTATACTATTTTACAGTATATTCGAAATAGACTGTAAATCAAAACGTAACCCCTTCTAGCATAGATAGAACTAGCCATCTATTAATCTATAAAAAATCATGTCGCAAATATTCTGTTGATCGAGCTATAATAAAAGTGAGGTGAAACTTACTTCTGTATAATAGATTTATGACCTCCGCGTAATCTCTGCATGTCTAAAAGTGTCAGATTTTCGAATTCTGGTTAATGCACAGCAGTCCAAAATGCCTGAATGGTGTTAATTAGTGTAACAAAATCTACATTTTTAACGTATTGTTTTGACAAATCTGAAGACTTCAATCGACGCGTAGCCTTCACTGTGGGAGAAGTAGGACTAAAACAAATCAGAGAATGAGAGACTTTATTTTTTCCAGCCTGGTCAAGAGCGGTTGCCTCATTAAAAACATCGTAAGATACACCATATGTCACAAACTTACAATTATAAATAAGGGTAACTGCATCCCAATCAAACATTCCAATCCATTTTCTATTTGTAATTGTGAATTCGAAATTACTCCACTAATCAAATTTAGCAGTAAGCATAACATCATTGTATTCAATATATACAAGTTAAATACTGTTTGTTGCGGAGAACATATATATATGCAAATATGTATTAGGTGTTGCGAAGCTAGTAACAAATTAGTTCAGTTGTGACCAGAAGGATAAACCAAAGACAAAATGGACGGAATGTGTAATCTCATGCACATTCGTTACGTGCTTACTGGCGACCCATCAGTAGGAGCTGGTATTGGGCCCTTTAACCACCATATATATTGGTCAAGAATGTGGGATAGTAGGACAGTAAAATCTCCTAGACGAATGTGTAAAACTGCAATAGTGAAGCTAACATCATATAAAGTCTACGACAATACGCGTTCAACGCTACCTCACACTATATAATATATATACCGAGTCTGTAAAGGATACTATCACTATGGCTATTGTGTTAGTAACCGATACCAACATTATTGTACCGAAATGATGCATGGTACTAACACTATGGCTATTGCGTTAGTAACCGTTACCAAAATTATTGTACCAAAAAGGTACATGGTACAGACATGATGGATATCAATCTATGCTTTAAATTGCCGACATTGAGAATTACAAATATTTATGAACACCGGTTACTCCAGTAAATACGTACACTCTGGCCTTGGTCGATATCAGTTATCGCATTTTGCGGTAAGCATGACATCATTCAATTCAATATAACAGATAAATACCGTTGGTTGCGGAGAACTTATATATATGCAAGTATGTATTAGGTTTTGTGAACCCAGTAACAAATTATTTCAGTTGTGACCAGAAGGATAAAACAAAGACAGCATTAACGAAAGGTATAATCTCAAGCACATTAGTTTCGTGCTTACTGGCGACACATCAGTAGGAGCCGGTAATACGCCCTTTAACCACTATAAATTTTGGTCAAGAATGTGGGATAATAGGACGGTACAATCCTCTAGACGAATGTGTAAACCTGAAATAGTGAAGCTAACATCATAT